>JAWPHD010007657.1:0-125892 GCA_037043455.1 Cyrtodaria siliqua
GAGATATTGATATGGGACTTTTTCTAAAATGATCAGTATGACATGATGTTGGTCCTTGTCGAAAATCGTTTTGATTTGACCTTAAACATGGCTGCTTTGTTTACATAGAGTTATATAATGAAAACTTGTAGCGACTACTTCTTTGAAACTACCTGACGGATTTTCATGAAACTTCACAGGAATGTTGCTCTTAATGTCTTATTGATCTTAGCAAAATTTCAGGTTGGCCGGAAATTCAAGATGGCCGCCACGGTTAAGAATAGATTTTCAAAAAACAAGTCTGTAGCGACTACTTCCTGAAATCAAAATCAATCAGTAGAGCTTCAAGGTCATTGACCTCTTGTTGTTTTAATTAAACAAAATACCTTTCAAAGTATTTTATGTAGCCAATTGAAGATAAAACACTGGACTAACTAAGTCTTATTTTATTTTCATACAAAAAAAACAACGAGTTTTTCAGTTTGGCCTCTGTGCACACAAGTAAATGTACGAATGCCGTGTTATTCTCACGCAACTGTGAATTTCTAACGACTACACCGTTAAGATTATAAAACGCAATATATGGAAATAAGTGTTGACCGTGCACGCATGGCAGAACATAAATCCTCCAAATTTAATTCATCGCATTCTTTTTCAAAACGTAGCCAGCTGTACGTTCTCAACCATTGCGGGACGAAATTACGTTTTATCTTGCGGGTTACCATTACCTCGTCCTTTGCTGATTGGGTCATCATTGAAGGTTGGAGGCAAACGCGGTCCATTAACTGTAATTTTGTTTGTTTTGAATCTGCTTTTGCTTTTTTGACATTTTGCGTAGAACGCCAACATCATCTCGGAACAACTCATTTGATTGGACATTCATACAATTCAGCCAATGAAAATCGTTGTTTGGCGACAAGTGCGCGTAAATTACACTTATATCGTGAAAATCGCTTATGACAAGTTTATTTTACGGCTCCTTTTTCGCTGCGTCAATGTACGTTTCGGCAACAATATTTGTGCGTCAAATCGGAAAATACTGCGTATTTGACGCATGACACAGGGGTAGATAAAACACTGCAAGGGTCACATGTTTTACATAGACGTGTATATGGAAAAACTTAAAAAATCTTCTTCTCTAAAACTGCAAGAGCCAGAGGTTTAATATTTTGCATTTGCTATAAGCTTATGGTCTTCTACCAAGTTTGTTCAAATGGTGACCCGGGGGTCACACCTTGCCCTGCCCTGGGGGTCACAGTTTTACATAAATGCTTGTATAGGCAAAAACTGAAAAAAATCTTCTTCTCTGGAACCACATGGCACAGAGCTCTCATGTATTACATGTAGCATCAGCTTATGGTCCTCTACTAAGTTTGTTCAAATGGTGACCCTGGGGTCAAATTTGTCCCCGCCCCGAGGGTCACAGTTTTACATAGACTAGGATTTTTTTTTTAAATCTTCTTCTCGGAAACTACAAGAGCCAGAGGTTTGATATTTTACATTTATTATAAGCTTATAGTCCTTTACCAAGTTTGTTCAAATGGTGACCCTGGGGTCACATTTGGCCCCGTCCCAAGGGTCACATGTTTTACAAAGACATGTATAGAGGAAAGACTTAAAAAATCTTCTTTTCTGAAACTGCAAGAGCCAGAGGTTTAATATTTTGCATTTGCTATAAGCTTATGGTCTTCTACCAAGTTTGTTCAAATGGTGACCCATTGGTCACATTTGGCCCCACCCTGGGGGTCACAGTTTTACTTAGGCTTGTATAGACAAAAACTGAAAAAAATCTTCTTCTCTGGAACCACATGGCACAGAGCTCTCATGTATTACATGTAGCATCATCTTATGGTCCTCTACCAAGTTAGTTCAAATGGTGACCCTGGTGTCAAATTTCGACGCCCCTCCGGGGTTAACAGTTTTTAATTATTATTTTTTTAATTTGATTTTTTTTAATTAATTTTTTAGCTCTACTGGCCAAGGGCCAGCAGAGCTAATGGGATGGTGTGTTGTCCGTCTTCCGGCGTCCGGCGTCCGTCGTCCGTCCGTTAACTTTTCTTCAAACAACTTCTCCTCAGAAACCGCTTGGCTAATTTTGACCAAACTTCACATGGATGATCCTTAGATGAATGCTTTTAGATTTGTTAAAATTAGGTCAGCACTACATCCAAGATGGCTGCCATTACCATATATGGTCGAAACCTTAAACAAGAGGCCCAAGAGGGCCTGTGGACGCTCTACTGGCTAAAACAGCTCTTATAGATTTAGATAGATATAGCTCGATATAGCTCTCTTCTCCTGTAGATTTAACAAAGGAAAATACAAGATAGCATTTTTCAACAAATCAAGGGCCATAACTCTGTTATTACTAACAAGATCTAGCTGGTTTTCGAAATTGTCCAAGATTTCATTGATATACCGCGCTTTGCACAACTAGACATCATACTGAGGCTTCCTGCCAAATTTCGTAGAAATCCAACAAGCTGTTTAAGAGGAGTAGCGCTGACAAGAAATTTAAAATAAAAATGTCAAAGGGCCATAACTCCCTCCGTCAAAAATCAGCGAACTGGAACAAAAGCGTGACATGCACAACTAGACATCTTACCGATGCTTCCTGCCAAGTTTCGTTGAAATTCAACAAGGCATTTAGCATGAGTAGCGCCGACAAATTTTTTAAAGTAAGTGTCCAGTAATTAAAAAGATAATGAAAAGATAATTGAAAAAATAAAATCAAATCAATTCAAATCAGTTGAAAAAAAATTGAAAAGAAAATTTGAAAAAAAAAAAAAAAAAAAAAAAATTGAACAAATAAAAAAAAAACAATTGAAAATTGAAAAAAAAAAAATTAAAAATAAATCAAATTAAAAAAAAAAAAAAAAAAAAAAAATGTTACCCCCGGGCCGCGTCCAAATTTGACACCAGGGTCACTATTTGAACAAACTTGGTAGAGATAAGCTGATGCTACATGTAATACATGAGAGCTCTGTGCACTGTGGTTCCAGAGAAGAAGATTATTTTCAATTTTTGCCTATACAAGCCTAAGTAAAACTTTGACCCCCAGGGTGGGGCCAAATGTGACCAATGGGTCACCATTTGAACAAACTTGGTAGAAGACCACAAGCTTATAGCAAATGCAAAATATTAAACCTCTGGTTCTTGCAGTTTCAGAGAAGATTTTTTAAGTTTTTCCCTATACATGTCTATGTAAAACATGTGGACCCTTGGGCGGGGTCAAATGTGACCCGAGGATCACAATTTGAACAAACTTGGTAAAGGACCATAAGCTTATAGCAAATGCAAAATATTAAACCTCTGGCTCTTGCAGTTCCAGAGAAGAAGATTTTTTTCAGTTTTTCCCTATACAAGCATTTATGTAAAACTGTGACCCCCGGGCCGGGGCCAGATGTGACTCCAGGGTCACCATTTAAACAAAATTGGTAAAGGACCATAAGCTTATAGCAACAGCAAAATATTAAACCTCTGGCTCTTGTAGTTTCAGAGAAGAAGATTTTTTAAGTTTTTCCCTATACATGTCTATGTAAAACATGTGACCCTTGGGGCGGGGCCAAATGTGACCCCAGGGTCACCATTTGAACAAACTTGGTAAAGGACCATAAGCTTATAGTAAATGTAAAATATTCAAACCTCTGGCTCTTGTAGTTTCCGAGAAGAAGATTTCTAAAAAAGAAATCCTATATAAGTCTATGTAAAACTGTGACCCTCGGGTGGTGGGACAAATTTGACCCCAGGGTCACCATTTGAACAAACTTAGTAGAGGACCATAAGCTGATGCTACATGTAATACATGAGAGCTCTGTGCCATGTGGTTCCAGAGAAGAAGACATTTTTCAGTTTTTCCCTATACAAGCCTATGTAAAACTGTGACCCGTGGGGTGGGGGACAAATTTGACCCCAGGGTCACCATTTGAACAAACTTAGTGAGGACCATAAGCTGATGCTACATGTAATACATGAGAGCTCTGTGCCATGTGGTTCCAGAGAAGAAGAAATTTTTCAGTTTTTCCCTATACAAGCCTATGTAAAACTGTGACCCCCGGGGTGGGGCCAAATGTGACCCCTGGGTCACCATTTGAACAAAGGACCACAAGCTTATAGCAAATGCAAATATTAAACCTCTGGCTCTTGCAGTTTCAGAGAAGAAGATTTTTTAAGTTTTTCCCTATACATGTCTATGTAAAACAATGTGACCCTTGGGGCGGGACCAAATGTGACCCAAGGGTCACCATTTGAACAAACTTGGTAAAGGACCATAAGCTTATAGTAATTACAAAATATCAAACCTCTGGCTGTTGTAGTTTCCGAGAAGAAGATATTTTAAATATAAATCCTATATAAGTCTATGTAAAACTGTGACCCCCGGGGCGGGGACAAATTTGTCCCCAGGGTCACCATTTGAACAAACTTAGTAGAGGACCATAAGCTGATGCTACATGTAATACATGAGAGCTCTGTGCCTTGTGGTTTCAGAGAAGAAGATTTTTTAAAGTTTTTTCCTATATGTCTATATGAAAAACATGCAAAACCTCAATATACAAACTTTGGACCCCCGGGGCACGGCCATTTTTGACCCTGGGACTTTATTTGAACAAGCTTGATAGTCTAGGCGTTGGCGATCATTTTAAAAGAAAAACTGTTGAAATCTGTCCAGCGGTTCTGGGGAAGAAGATTTTTTAAGGTTTCGACCATATATGGTAATGGCAGCCATCTTGGATGTAGCGCTGACCTAATTTTAACAAATCTAAAAGCATTCATCTAAGGATCATCCAGGTGAAGTTTGGTCAAAATTAGCCAAGCGGTTTCTGAGGAGAAGTCGTTTGAAGAAAAGTTAACGGATGGACGGACGACGGAAGACGGACAACACACCATCCCATAAGCTCTGCTGGCCCTTGGCCAGTAGAGCTAAAAATCTTCTTCTCCAGAACCGCTGGACAGATTTCAACAGTTTTTCTTTTAAAATGATCGCCAACGCCTAGACTATCAAGATTGTTCAAATAAAGTCCACGGGGTCAAAAATGGCCGTGGCCGGGGGGTCCAAAATTTGTATATTGAGGTTTTGCATGTTTTTGATATAGACATGTAGGAAACAACTTTAAAAAATCTTCTTCTCTGAAACCACAAGGCACAGAGCTCTCATGTATTACATGTAGCATCAGCTTATGGTCCTCTACTAAGTTTATTCAAATGGTGACCCTGGGGTCAAATTTGTCCCCGCCCCGGGGGTCACAGTTTTACATAGACTTATATAGGATTTTTTTTTTAAAAATCTTCTTCTCAGAAACTACAACAGCCAGAGGTTTGATATTTTGCATTTACTATAAGCTTATGGTCCTTTACCAAGTTTGTTCAAATGGTGACCTTAGGGTCACATTTGGCCCCGCCCCAAGGGTCACATGTTTTACATAGACATGTATAGGGAATTCTTCAAACGACTTCTCGTCAGAAACCGCTTGGCTAATTTTGATCAAACTTCAAATGGATGATCCTTAGATGAATGCTTTTTAGATTTGTTAAAATTAGGTCAGCGCTACATCCAAGATGGCTGCCATTACCATATATGGTCGAAACCTTAAAAAATCTTCTCCAGAACCGCTTGACAGATTTCAACAGTTTTTCTTTTAAAATGATCGTCAACACCTAGACTATCAAGTTTTTTCAAATAAAGTCCCCGGGGTCAAAAATGGCCGTGCCTCGGGGGTCCAAAGTTTGTATATAGAGGTTTTGCATGTTTTTCATATAGATAAATAGGAAAAAGTTTAAAAAATCTTCTTCTCTGAAACCACAAGGCACAGAGCTCTCATGTATTACATGTAGCATCAGCTTATGGTCCTCTACTAAGTTTGTTGGGGTCAAATTTGTCCCCGCTCCGAGGGTCACAGTTTTACATAGACTTATATAGGATTTTTTTTTTAAAAATCTTCTTCTCGGAAACTACAAGAGCCAGAGGTTTGATATTTTGCAATTATTATAAGCTTTTGGTCCTTTACCAAGTTTGTTCAAATGGTGACCCTGGGGTCACATTTGGTCACGCCCCAAGGGTCACATGTTTTACATAGACAGTGTATAGGGAAAAACTTAAAAAATCTTCTTCTCTGAAACTGCAAGAGCCAGAGGTTTAATATTTTGCTGTTGCTATAAGCTGATGGTCCTTTACCAATTTTGTTCAAATGCTGACCCTGGGGTCACATCTGGCCCCGCCCCGGGGGTCACAGTTTTACATCAATGCTTGTTTTAAATTTTTTAATTTATTTATTTATTTATTTTTTTATTTTTTTTTTTTTCATATTTTTTTTTTATTTTTTTTTTCGATTTTTTTTTTTTTTTTTTTTTTTTTTTTTTTTTTTCTTTTTTTTTTTTTTTTTTTTTTCGATTTTTTTTTTTTTTTTATTATCTCTACTGGCCAACTTGGAAAACCAGCCAGATCGGACCAGTAATGACAGAGTTACTGCTCTTGATATAGTTAAAAATGCTATATTTTGCCTCTTTAAGACGATAGTCACTCGCTTCATTGATGTCATAAGAGCCATATTAGCCAGTAGAGCGTCCACAGGCCCTCTTGGGCCTCTTGTTTAAAGGACAAGGTATGATAAGGGGGTATTTTGGCCCCCAATATATTCAAAATGCAGAAAAATAATATTTACATACAATCTATTATGCATATTGAAGTAAACTGATCATATTCTATCTTCAAAATATATTTTTATTTATTTTATTTATCTAAAGATTTAATAGGGTCTCAAAAAACGGTATTTTTTGTAATTTTGTTATATTTTGTAGATTTTGGACCTTTCTGGGCAAAATTTTGATCCTAAAAATATAGAGCGCACCTCCGAGCACACACAGTTTTTTGGCTGATGATGCATCCCTATCAAGTACCTGTTTCAACAAAAAATCAGCTGTGCTCGAGGGCGCGCTCTGTATTTCCAAGACCAAAAACTGATCGAAAACGGCTGAAAATGAACAAAAATTTCATTTTTTGAAAGAAAGGGCCTTGTTTGTGAGGCTGTTAAAACTCATTAAGAGCCTTCAAACATACTTGTAATGAGTTTTAATATTGATTCAGTTCGTTTGTAGTTAAATTAGATATTCAAAACTTGTGCATTAAAACTTTCAATATTGGGGGTCAATTTTGTCCCTTATCATACCTAGTCCTTTCAATTTTTTTTTAATTTTTTTTAATTTGATTTTTTTTTCATTATCTTTTTAATTACTTGACACTTACTTTAAAATGTCTTGTCGGCGCTACTCATCCTAAATGCCTTGTTGAATTTCGACGAAACTTGGCAGGAAGCATAGGTAAGATGTCCAGTTGTGCATATCACGCTTTTGTTCCAGTTTGCTGATTTTTGACGGAGTTATGGCCCTTTGACATTTTTATTTTAAATTTCTTGTCGGCGCTACTCCTCTTAAATGGCTTGTTGGATTTCTACGAAATTTGGCAGGAAGCCTCAGTATGATGTCTAGTTGTGCAAAACACGGTATATCGATGAAATCTTGGACAATTTCGAAAACCAGCTAGATCTTGTTAGTAATGACAGAGTTATGGCCCTTGATTTGTTGAAAAATGCTATATTGTATTTTCCTTTGTAGCTATATCCATCTAAATCTATAAGAGCTGCTTTAGCCAGTAAAGCGTCCACAGGCCCTCTTGGGCCTCTTGTTTTTGTTTTGTTTTGATTTTTTTTTTTTTTTTAAATTTAAATTTTTCTTTTCTTTCATTGTTTCATTTTATTGATTTTTTTTTTTTTTTTTTTTTTTTTTTTTTATAAATGTTTTCATTTATTTTTATTTCTATTCTATTTTGATTGATTTTTTTTTTTTTTTTTCATTATCTTTTTAATTACTTGACACTTACTTTAAAATTTCTTGTCAGCGCTACTAATCCTAAATGCCTTGTTGAATTTCGACGAAACTTGGCAGGAAGTATCGGTAAGATGTCTAGTTGTGCATATCACGCTTTTGTTCCAGTTTGCTGATTTTTGACGGAGTTATGGCCCTTTGACATTTTTATTTTAAATTTCTTGTTGGCGCTACTCCTCTTAAACGGCTTGTTGGATTTCTACGAAATTTGGCAGGAAGCCTCAGTATGATGTCTAGTTGTGCAAAGCGCGGTATATCAATGAAATCTTGGACAATTTCGAAAACCAGCTAGATCTTCTTAGTAATAACAGAGTACGGCCCTTGATTTGTTGAAAAATGCTATATTGTATTTTCCTTTGTTAAATCTGTAGGAGAAGCTATATCTATCTAAATCTATAAGAACTGTTTTAGCCAGTAGAGCATCCACAGGCCCTCTTGGGCCTCTTGTTTATTTTCTGGTTTCTCTGATTCTGGTCACACTTTCAGATGGTACGTAATATTTTATTTTTTCTCGGCATATGAAGAGTAGTTTACAACTGTTCGGCCCGGTGTTGGTTTAATGTGACTGGAAGGATAATCAATCATGATATTTGGTTCTTTAAACTCAATTTTGCATAGATCTATGGGTGGATGTTCAATTTCAAAAGTGCCTTCCTGGGGTCCCAATTGTATGTTTTAATGGAATAGCCCTTAGTTGCTCAGTGGATAAGGACTTGCATTTTAGAGCTGCCGATCACGGATCTCTTAATACATGGGTTTGAGCCATTGCGGTGGCATGTGACAGAGCTTATTACTGAGAATTTATTGTTATTTAAGTTAGTTTTTGGTCGTCATCCGTCAACAATTGCTTTTAACGATATCTCATAAACCGATTTTGATAGAACTTAACATGAATCATACTTAGCTCAGTGCCTTTCAACCTTTATACAAACTAGGTCAATCCCACATCCAAGATGGCCTCTGTTTAATACTATAAATTGTCAAAACCTTAAAAATCTTTTGATGAACAGCTAAACAGATTTTGTGTTTTCTTTATAAATGATCACTAAACCATAGACTCGTATGGTAGTCAAAAAAATTCCCTAGGGTCAAAAATTGTTGTGCCCCTGTGGGGTCCAAAGTTTGCACACACAGATTTTATATAGACTTACATTAGTTTATATGTTTTACATAGACTCATATTTATAAAGGTAAAACAACTTGAACAGTCTTCTCTTCTGAAACTGCAACGCATACAACTGGTATATATTGCATGTAGCATTAGCTTTTGGTCCTCTACAAAGTTTGTTCATCATACAGTGCTGTCTCTAATAGCCGGCAGCCGGCTATATTCGCCATCTGTGGCTATATTTGCTGTCTGTTTTGAATTTGGAACCGGCTGTAAACAATTTTTTTTTTTTTTTTTTTTTAAATCGTTATAAAATATTAGGAAATTATTTCATCATCTGAATGAATCATGAAATAACTAAAAATCCTGACCTTAATTAGCACCAAAAACAGGAGATTGCATGTAATTAGACCTCATGCTTATCCGCAGGGGAGAATGCCCAGCAGACCCCCTAATAACCTCTCTCGCTTTGCTCGATCACTAATGGTAGCCGCCTGTCAAATTAAAGCAGCCACTTGTTTCAAAAATTAGAGACAGTCGTGTATGAGGTCACATACTTACATAGAGATATATCTAGGATAATCTTTGAAAAAAAACACACTGAAACTAGAAAAAATATAATATTTTGCATGTAGCATAAGGAGCACAGGGTTATAGTCCTCTTCCAAGTTTGTTAAAGCACGTTGAGGCCATTGGAATTCTTGTTTTTAGCTCGATTGATCAAGATCAACAGAGCTTACGACGTGGTGCGTCGTCCTTCTGTAAACTTTTTTTGTGGCGACCACTCCTCTGAAACTACTGGACGGATTTTAATGAAACTTCACAGGAATGTTGCTCTTGATGTCTAGATGATCGAAGCAAAAATTCAGGTCGACTGGAAATTCAAGGTGGCTGCCACGGCTAAAATAGATTTTAAAAATGCATGGCGACTACTTCTCAAAAACCACAAGTGATATTGATTTGGAAACTTTACCAAAATGACTGCCACAGTGCTCAAAGAAAATTATTTTAAGAGACAGGCCCAGGGCTTGTTGCTTCTGAAAATTGACAGGCCCCGATTTGAAATGGACAGGCCCCGATTTGAAATGGACAGGCCCTGATTTAAAATGGAAAGGTCCAATATTTTTTTCTTATTGGGAATGTGTCTTTATTCACTTTTACAGCACACATTAATTTTGTTACGTATGTATTAATCAAGCTCAGAACCTCCTCTGACTATATTTTTCATGCATTAGTGTGTTTTAATGACAAAAACGGTATTTCTTATCACAAAGGAAAGAAAACACAACCCTAATAGCAGAATAATGAGTTTTATGTCAACAATTGTCGACCTCAAAGTTGTGACAAACTGCCGACACGAAGCCAGGCAAAATATTCAAACTTCTTATTTTTTCAATGTGTGTATAACACATTTTAATTACTTTATTGCAAGTGTTTTCACAGTTCACAATACACATGGGAGTATTTTGTCTTGAGGAACTTGAGCTTGAGATCCAGTAAAACTGTTTTTTTTGGGGATTTTTTTTTTTTTTAGACCGGCCCGACGGGCTCCTCGTCTGCAAAATGAGACAGGCCCGGAATGGATTTCGAGGAGCCCCGGGCGTCGGGCTATCCTATTTCTTGAGCACTGTGCCAAGACATTTAGTTGGTCCTAGCCAAAGTTCATTTTGATTGGATGTCCATGGCTGTCAGCGGCCATCTTTGTTTACATAGAGTTATATAGGAAAAACTTGTGGGGTCTACTCGTATGAGACTACTTGATGGAATTTCATGAAACTTGACAGGAATGTTGCTCTTGATGTCTAGTTGACCGTAGCAAAAAATCAGATGGGTAGGAAATTCAAGACGGCCGCCACTGCTGAAAATAGATTTAAAAAACAACTTTGTGACAACTACTTCTCAAAAACTGTAAGTGATATTGAATTGGAACCTTTACCAAAATGACTGGCACGACATATTGCAGGCTGATCAGTGTTTACACTGTCTGGGTGCTCATCAGTCATTTGACCGAAACACCCCTTTGTACTATAAATGGACCGGTCCTAGAAAAAGAATGAGAATATATCATAGGATTTTAAGATTTTGTTTTGATTCTGATTTTCCAAATATAACCACTGAGGCAAGAGCATTTGTATTGGTGAGATAGCAACCTGATTCTCGGGAGAAATTGCACAACATGACCTGTGACCTGGTCACACACCTGCTATATTTATGTTACAAATGGGTGATTTGCAGAAATTATTGTTGAGCAGCAAATATACTAATATACTAAGGTTGATGTTGTAAAGGATTTAATTGATATAGCTTTACAATTAAAATTTGTGGTAGCATAATGACATTTTTATAAGCTGGAAAAAGATATATTCTTTAGACTAGAATAAAATTTAATGAGATTATAATGTTGCATAGGTAATGTTGCATAATAAATCGTATTTGCTCTTCATGTCTAGTTGGTCCTAAGTAAATGCCTAAAATTCAATATGACTGCCATGGCTAAAAATAGATTTTAAATACAATTTTGTGGCCACTTGTCTAAAACCATATGTGGTATCAGTTTGGTACCTTTACCAAAATGACTTTCATAAAACTTTACAGGAATGTTTGTTTTGATATACATTTAGTCCCAAGTAAAAATCAGGTTGGCCAGAAATTCAAGATGGCTGCCCCAGCTTAAATACAAGTTTGGGGCAACTAGTAAAATATCATAAGTGGTATTGATTTGGAACCTTTACTAAAAGGCCTAACATGAGATGTAGTTGGTCCTAAACAAAATATGTTTTGATTCCATGTCAAACATGGCTGCCATCGATCATCTTTTTTGTACAGAGAGGGATATAGTAAAAACTTGTGGCGACTTATTCTCTGAAAGTGTTCGTCTTATTTCCATAAAACTTTACAGATCTAGGTATCAAAATCTATCAGTAGAGCTTCAACCTCTAGTTCTATTTGCCAAGGTCATCTTGTAAGCTTTGGGGCCATTACACCCTAAACGGCTCCCTAGTTGGGTATTATCTCTATTTATGCTCATTTGATAATTCAGTCACTCTGGACCACTTATAATTCTCTCTTGACATAAATAAAAAGTTAATTGTAAAATATTTGGCAAAGATGTTAAACATTTGTATTGTTGAAAATGTGCCAATTGTGCTTACTTGTTATTAGGGCTTTTCCATTAAAACATACCCGGGACTCCAGGAAGGCAATTAATAAACATCTATGGGTGAACCCTATTTTCCGAAATTTGTTTCTTTCAACTCAATTTTGCATCTTCATGTATGGGTGGGTGGTCCCATGTATGTTTTAATGAAATAGACCGTTAACAGAATGAGTGTGCTTTTCACAATCTTCAAAGAAAGAATGTTCATTGATTTAAATTGTCAACATTTTCTGGGGCTAGTAAAAAGTACACAGTATATTTCACAGTGAATTTGAGATGATGTTTTTGTTTTCAGTGGCTGACCAGTTCTACCATCACCATCAGCCAGGGTTCCCGACTGGCCCGCCGGTGACCAGCATGCAGGCACAGTACTAATGCGACGGCAAAACCAAATATGTGATAAATAGACTGAAGAGGAGAAATTGTGATATTAAAGGGACACATGGCAATCTTGAGTTTTATTCAAACATTAAAATTTGTCTTCAATTTACTTACCCTTCGTCATTTTGACTTTAAAACTGCTTGCATATAATTAAATAAAAAATTAAGATTTCAACTTTCTTCACTATTTTACCAAATTTTTAAAATATATTACTGGTGCAATATTATAAAAAGTTAGTTATATGCAAAAATAATTTGCTTTGAACTATTCTAATGATTGAACAAATGCAAGTTAAGAGGAAAACTAACGGGACGCCGTGAGTTTTTTAAGAAATAAATCAAGATTGCTGTGTGTCTCTTTTAAGAAGAAATTCAAAAATATATCTGTTGTGATATTCAGAAGAATTCCAGACAGTTTTGTACATACCGTTGTATCTGTCATTATATACCTGCAGATTACTATGAAATATGTATTTGTATTTCAGAAGGTTAGATTAGGATAAAAACAATACTAAGGAATTTTTTCAAGTTTTGAACATATATTGGGCAGATGGGTGGGTGTACTTTTAAAATACATATCGTTGCTATATTTCATTTTAAATTGAAATATTAGTCATGAAAAAAGTTTCATTTTGTAAAGCTTTTACCCAAACCCATGTTGTAGATTAGGCCAAAATAAAATAGTGTTGTGGTTTCAGTTCCCTGACAGACCCTATTTTTTTCCTCATGTCCATAAAACATTTTCAAAGTTTTTGTCTTGTTTTTTGTTTAAGAAATACTTTTATAAATAAAATAAAAAGTTGGAATGTCAGAACAAAGGCCTGAACCTTTAATTTTACAACATTACAGATCAGTTTGAAAAAAAGGAAGAAAATTGGACTTAACCTAATTATTTTTAACATTAAATAAGAGCAGCCACAACATTATTTTATATTGTTCTTGGGTAATAATGTGAAGTTGTTTTGTCACAAAAGAAACAAAAAATGCAACAACATGGTGCTATGCATGTTAATAAGTCTGTGTTATGTGTAAGTGAAAGTAATAATATCCTTTTATAAGTTCCTTCTTTGTATTTCTGTTATTTTGTTTGATTTAGTTAAATTTTGTTAGTTTTGTTAATACTTTAAATCGCTCGTAAATGAAGAAAAAGCTCCATTTTTTGTTCACCACACCAGTAGTGCTAAAGGTTCTTGTTTATACATGAATTTATTGTTGCGCTCTAGATAGGGAGATGTGAATAAATCAAATTTTATTTTCAGAAGAAAGAACATAATTTGAAAGGATAAAACTTGAAAAAGTGCTTTCTAGAACATTCTTCATAAAATAGTAGTTAAACTTGGTTGAATAATCGTTTTCATTTAAAGGGAGTATAAGCACAGTCAAACAAGCTATTTATTGAGAGCTCTAAAAAATGTGGAAAATGGTGAAAGAATCAGCATCATGGGACAACGAACAAAGAAGATATGACCATTTGAAGGTTGCTCTTAAACCGATAAGAAAACGCCATTTTGAGAGCTATGAAGTCATGGTTCTAAATTACCATATAGGGCATATTGATTAATATCATTTAAAGCCAAGAAAATGAATAAAAAATCATTAATGGATCTTGCAATGCATTATTACACTTAGTGTACTTATTTTGAATGCAGTTGCTGTGATTTTGTACCTATAAATCAATTAATTATCATATTGATAAATTTTCCATAAATTATATTTGTTAATAAACCATAGAACTGTGATGTCATACATTTCAAAATGCGGCTTCCATGTCCATTTCAGAAGAACTCTCTAATGGTCATATCTTTTTTTATCATCCGATTTTGATACTTTCTTCACCATTTTCTAAGTTATTCAGAACTCTCAATAATAAAGATTATTGGACCGTATGCCTACATTTCCTTTAATATCTAAAACTCGTGACCTTTATTGTAGTTTTACATGTCCGATACGTTCTTTTGTTTATGTTCATGTGAATATATTGTTTGTATTTTTGTCCTGCACTTTTATTTATTATTTTTACAAGACTCAGTCATATCTTTTTATACATTTTACATGCACAATGAATCTTAATGGAAGAGTTGAATTTCCACTTTGGGAATTAAATTTTTGTTTAACAACAAAAATTTTGATTTAGTATTTGATTTTTTTTTAAAGTGAAATGTGCCAAAGCATAATTTAAATAATGACAAAAAGGAGACTAAATTAAATGGCATGTGACCGGTAACAGCTTGCTCTATTCTGTTATTAAAGTACACACGAAGAGGAATGGAAAAGTATTCTAGAATATTTAAACAGGTTGTAAACATGTTTTAAAGTCGATGAATACCAAAAGTGTGCTGAGATATACACATGTTATTTGTTAGTTGTTTTTTGACATTATTTCTTTTTTATGTTTACAAAGTCCCGAAGAAAGTTGTGTTGTGATGCCAAATATGACGAGTGTTGATGCCTGCTTCATTTGGCAAAATTTGTAACACTGATTAATTTTATAGCAGAATAACAGACTTTTGGTAATTTTTCAAGGATTTTCTCTAAGATTTGGTTATGTCATTGAAACCTGTGTGATTTCTTGAGTGGTGGCAGTAAACAACATGTGTCTCCAGTGTATTATATACCCGCGTTTAAAAAAACGTCCGCAGGGTCGTTGCATTTTATAAAGGGGGACGTTTATATGAGGCCATAAAACATGAAAAAAAATGGCCTCTTATAAACACCACACCTTTGCGAGGTGGGGAGGAAACTGGGGTATACGGTAAATAAAATGGCTGCAACAGAATTTGCAGCAACTCTGCATTGCATATCTACAGAGAAGGTTCTATGCCTATTCTGCGTATTTTTATTTCAATGTAAATGGAGGATAGGTCTGAAATAGTCGCTCATGCTTTATGACCATTTGTGGTTCATGCTTATGACCATTTGTGTTGTTGTGCCTTTAACATTTTTAAACCCAATTCAATTCAGCAAAGTTTAAATGCAGTTTCTAACTAATCGTAAAGTTAAAAACTATTATTTTACAACTTTAACTGCATTCAGCCTAATAATTGATCAGTTGTGAACATTTTGCTAAATGAAGCCGGATAGGAAGCAGTAAGCATCCAAAGGTTTTAGTCATGAGATTGTTTATGCTGTTTGCTTCATTTTTTTACAGCAAGCGCAACGGTTTTTATTTTGTATTTGTTATAGACGGGGACGGTCAATGCAATGTTTCCCTGTGAATTGCTCAATTGTTTGTTGTTGAAATTGGTGTGGTTACTTTCAGAAAATAATGTAGGCAGCTGGTACAAATATGTTGATCATTTGATTGAAAAAAGAAAAGAAAATAGGATGATTTTATTGTATGAGATTTATTGTTTGAATCGCCCATTTTACACCCCAAAAAAAATTGATGAAAAAAAGTTAGACATTTGTGGCAAATACCAGATATTGGTTTCTTGCAAGTGTTGGCTACAGATTTCCGTATTTTTTTCGCAAAATGGGCAATGATTGCTAGTGGTAGCTTAACATGATTTTAATAGTAGAAAATGAAAGCATCATGATTAATTAGACGATCAATATGCTTGTTAAGAAGCCAATTATAAACACACCATTTGGATGACTAGGATTTATTTAGCCTCTGTAGCATGACCTCTGTTTTACCATGTCTTTACAGTTTTTCTTTAATCTTTACCATCTCTAACAATTGGAGTAGAAATGCATACTGTGTTTGACTAGAGGCACTCAAACAATATGAACAACAAAAAGGGTCTGTCTAAAATATCTTTAATGGCACTGAACCATTTTGAAATGTTCATATTTGGTCAAAATCATCTGATCTTACCACATGCATATCATTGACATCTTCAAGTTTATAGATTATTTAAAGTTATTTCTTGTTAAAAAATGTTCTATAAGACATGTAAGATAACTAAAAAGTCTCAAATTTACAAGAGTTCAGTAGAGAAGGTGTAAACAGAACAGTGGCCATGCTAAAGAACTTGTGAAACCCTTGTCATCCAATTTCATGTTCATGAAACTTTTCCATGTTTATAGAACAATCTAAAAGCCTGTTTTTACATATTTTAATATGATTTATTAGCAGGAAATACTTTTAATTTAATAAATTCTTCTCAGAAGGGAAATAGGGATTTTGTAAAAATAGAGTTGAGCTTTTATTTGTAGGTCAGCAAACTCAAATATTTCTGTTATATCTCTAAATTGTAGGGGGAAAATTAGCCTTTCTTTATATCCAGTGGTTTTTGACGTATGCATTAATTACTTTTTATTTTGTAAATTGTGAAAATAATTTGATTAAAAAAAGTTTTTAAAACAGTCCTAATATTTTCATGTTGAAAAGTTTCATGAATTTGATTTTAAGGATAGATACTAGCAAGCTTCTGTTTGATCAGTGTTGTGATTGTAGGGACAAAGGACATTCCAAAATATTTCCCTTTGTAACTCTTGCCATTTTGATTTTTGTTTTATCGTCACATACCTGTCAACAAGAGTGAGACGTGGGGGGGGGGGGGGGGGGAGATTCTGAAATGTACTGAGAGATTTATTTTTTCAATAAGAGCTAAATAAGAACGTTTACAGTTGCTAAGAGTGATTTGCCTTAAAGAAACTAACCTGCCAAATAACGGCAAAAATACACTACAAAACAGTGTATCAAAACTCTGTCTTGGTGTTCATGTCATATAATAATGTATATGTGCCGATTAAAAGTATAGTTCTTTTCACGGGTTCTTAAAATATCTATGATTGAAAAAGATGAGTTTGTAACTAATTTGGCACTCCAGTTTTCATGTTTGGCTTGGCTGGTTTAAGTGGTTTATATTGTGTCTTTTCAAAATATGTAAGTTATATACATACCTCGTCATCGGTAGGTTTAAAAATGGTTAAATACATCTGTTGTAAAATTTGCATGTTGATGGCGGGATGGCTACTTTAAAATGTGGAAAAATATCAACTACAGCTGTTTTTAAAATGATATGCTTATGACTTGGGTGATTTAACGTGTAAGTCTCCCTTCTGAGTGGACAGGGTATGTTGATAGATTATCTTGATTCATTTGCACATGATTTTTATTCTCACAATTTTGTTCAGTGTCCGTCTTAATTATATGTGTGGATGAAGCGTTGATAGTGACATTTAAACGTCTGTTGACACAACTTCTGAAGCTCAATGTAGTATAGATTGGTACTGTTCTTGTTTTAATTGCACTTAATTTCTATGTTATTTTAGTTTTAATTTTGTTTATATTTTTGTTTTATTGAAAAGCAAAGACATGGGACACCTTTGCATTTTTTTATTTTTTTTTAAAAGTTTTGAGATCCTCTTTTTTTCAATTTTAAGAATGCAGTATTTCAACATTTGTAAAACAGCATGTATTCTGTTGGATAGCATGCATGCATGCATGTTGTTTAAAATTATATTTTCCCATTTCTTTTCTTTAATATGATTGTGGTGTAGGGTTATTATAGTATTTAATTCTAGTGTAGTTGAAAGGGACACTCGGCAATTTTAAAAGCATGAAAACACATGCTCAAATGTCTTCTTTTGGTCCGTCTTAACTCTTTAACTACAATTAACTGAATTGAATAGAATTCAGTTTAGTAATAACAAAACTTGATTGGGTTTTTACTCTGGTGGAAATATATCAAAATTGTCATGTGTCCCTTTACTTTTAGTGTAGGTTGTGGAATATTAACCGGGAGCTTACATTACGATGTGCCATATATACAATATATCCATTTGTGTAATATATAAACACTTCAAATACTTAATCATTCCAAGTTTGATATCATTTGAATTTAGTTTTCTTGTTCTAGGATAATGATCGAGGACTTGCTGCAACACTATCTTATCTTGTTCTGTATTTATAAACAGTTCACCCTCAATACGTTAAACGAAGAAAATCTGGGTTATAAGGTTTATATGTACAGTACTAACACTGTCCGGAATAGATTTTTATTATTGGTCTTTTATGCTAGAAGTGTATTCTGAACCATGGAAAAAGGAAAAAGAGCTTTGAGTGTTCATTTACACAACTAAGTGGTAACACAGATCATAATTATATCCCAGTTAAAAAAAAACAATTTTTAAATCAAACATTTTTATCACAATATATATCCAATCAGTGTATTTACAATCATGATGTACCATAATCGCATTCTTTTATGTAATATAACCAAATCACATTCTTAATATAGATATATATATATAACCAAATTACATTCGAATATATATACACATATTTTATTCTATATCAAAATCATCTGAACAATACATTCCAATGTCATAATGCATATCAAAATGAGTAGGTAAACCATACAACCGTAATTGTTGCAGCTGGAATAGCTATACTGATGGTGCTAAATGTTGATTGCTACAAGCTGATTGGTTAGTTTCTACTTCAGCCAGTTGATTAGTTAGTTTCTACTCCAACCAGTTCATTGGTTGGTTGTTCATTGGTTGGTTGGTTTAACTAGAACAAGTGGGTTGGTTAAACTGATTGGTCAGGAGAGCACTTATGCTATCTGATTGGTTAGTTACATCTACTGAAGCAAGCCGATTGGTCAGAAGCATATACTAGACAATCTGATTGGTTAGTTACATCTTCTTGAGGACGCAGGTTTGGTCCTTTTATGTACTCAAGCAAGTTAATTGGTTATTAACAACTTCAGATAATTACTTTGTTACAATATGTGCCATAAGTGAGGAAAACTCATAAAAAACTGCTGAAGTAATTTGTTAATCGAACCCTGTGGGCTGGTCGAACAATTGCAGCAACGGTATTGATAATAATTTTATTAGCTTGTAGCAATCAAATATGTTGTAGACGAAGACTTTTTTTACATCCATGTGTGCTGCTAGTCTTCCTTTATATTGTTGTTATTGAAGTGAATTCAGTGTGCCAGTAGTTTTATTTAACTACACAATCTAGACCAAAGAAAACTCAGGTACAGCATTTTACTATTTAATATATGAAAGGTTGTGATGATGTATTGTTATAAAACGCATACATTTATGTGATAGGGTGGGGTTGTGTGTGTTACCAGTTTACATATCTATAAAATGTGTAGTTTCAGTCAGTTGTAGACTCGTACAGAGAGGCAATATTCAGAGTATTTAGTTTTAAGATTTAAAACGAACTGAACCAGGGTTTGAATAAACAGTTAATAAGTGCAGAAAACCCTGGATCAGCTTGAATCATTTTGTTTTGGTATTTGTGGAGTTATTCACATCAGTTTGTATATCATTATGTTCTGGTATTTGCTGAGTTCTGGTGTTAGTTGAATTTTGTGGCAATGGCTATGATTGTACGTGAGTTGATCGATAATGAAGTGACTGTTCTAAACAATCATAGAGGTGATTTATAATAGTTAAAAAAAGACACTGTGTCTATCATGAGCATGAAATTTTGGTTGATCATTGTTTGATGTATAAATTGTATGAATTAAGTAAAATATAGATGTGTCAAAGATGCAGTTTGAAAATGAAAGCAAACTAACCATCTGCCTGTTTGTGTATTGTGTAATTAACATGATTAAGCCGGACATAGCTTATTAGGGAATAATTCTACTTTTGGGTCCAAGACCATTGCCTAGTAAAAAAATAAAAATATGTTAAAATCAGACAAAAAATAGATCGATTTAAGATTTGTCATCATTGTTAAAGGCGTTGATGCATTATTTTCAAACAAGGTTTATTTTAAAGGGCTCTGAACAACTTGAAAAAAGCTGAAAGAATTATCAAAATGCCATGGAAAATAAAGGAGATTTGACCTATTGAAAAGTTGCAAGAAAACATAAATGGAGGCTGCCATCTAGGAACGATGACGTCATCGAGCCTTTTTACCATATATGGCATAGTGACCAAATGTATTTTAAAGCAAAGAAAATCACTGCAAATGAAAATAACCATACAATTTGTACATTTTATATCTGTATATTTATTTTTAATCAATTTGCAGTGATTTTCTTTGCTATAAAATGTATTTTGTCAATATGTCATATGGTAAAATGGCACGATGACGTCATTGTTCAAAGATGGCCGCTCCATTTATGTTCTTTGCAAATTTTCAATAGGTCATATCTCCTTTGTTTTTCATGGCATTTTGATAATTCCTTCAGCTATTTTCAAGTTTTTCAGAGCCCTATTAAATAAATAGTATTTGAAAGTAGTGCATCAACCCCTTTAAGGAGGAAAATTTTACCAATCAGGACAAACACTGATTAAATGAACCAATCACTGAAGAGAATGGCTAGGCCATTCGTTAAGCAGAATGAAGCTTCCAATCATGCAGAATAGTAATTGAGAGACGGATGAACTGTTATTTACAAGACTTCCAGGTTGAAGGCGTCGGAGATACAGCTAACACCCCAACTTATATGTAACAACGAATTGTATAGTTTAGTTGAACTGCTCAGTTTAAAATAAACTTACTTTCCTATTATTTGTCGTGAGAATTTCATTCCTTTGGTGCTAAAAGTTATTAAGCACATGTAGCTTTTTGTTGTTAAGTTGCACCAATCGAACGATTGTTGATGCTAAAATATGTTTCAAAACTTTTTATAGAATACTCCAGTTGGACAATGTAGTAGGGAACTGTGTGTTCTCACGATATTTTATGAATGCATGCATTAAATTAATAAAAACTCGTTAAAAACATTACATGTTTTCTGTTTAAAGCACAGTAGACTAGTTTAGTGCTGTTCTATTTGTGCATTTGTACTTCTTGAGAGATGTAGTGGGCTTGTTGGACAGGCTGTATGGTCATTATGGAACTGTGATAGGGACGTGTATTCTACATTGTATACAATTTAATGATGGTGTAACTATGTAGATGATTTCTTTTGCAATTTTGAGGACAACAAAAGGTTTCTTGGCAATTCTGAGGGCTCAAGGTAGATTTCTGGGCAATTTAGAGGGACATGAGGTAGATTTCTTGATACTTTACAGGGCCTCAAGGTAGATTTTGTGACAATTTAGAGGGCCTCAAGATAGGTTTGTACCCACTTATGCAGATTTACTTTTTTTTTTATTTGACCTCTTTATAGATCAGCATCTATTTCTACTTTCAGAAAGTTGTCACATAGTTGTGTATACTATTAAAAAAGCTTAGAAAACCAATCTCTGTCTGCCGAAGATCGCAATTATTATTTGTGTTCACAATGAAATTCAAAAGAAATGTATAAACATAGTTACTAGTTACGAAAAGGTTTTCAAGCTGGTCTTGCTCAGTTCTTAGTAATTTGGCTGCACATATTTGTTGTAACAAATATTAAACCTGAATGGGACACACGGCAACCTTAACATATTCATTGAAATTAGTGTCTTATCCAGCATCATTTTGACTTGAAATCTGCTTGCATACAATTATATAAAAAGTAGAGTTTTGAAATTTTCTTTGTAATTCTACCTTCGGTTTAAATATATTATTGGTGCAATATAATGAACGGTTTATAACAAACTCGTTTTACTTGTTAAACTTTTTTTCCAATAATGATTGCAAAAACGTGAGTTATGAAGATAAACTGAGGGGGACACGCGTTTGAAAAAACTCTAGATTGCCGTGTATCCCTTTAATGTACATTAATTTTCCTGTGCATTAATGTTTTGTTACAAGACATATTGTAGACCAAGGGAGGAAGTGTTTAAAGCTGCTGGTTTATTGTTAACTGAGAATTGAAACTAATTATACTACTGTTGTTTTAGCATGCAAGAAATGTTACACCTATTTATAATGTTATTCCTTCACATTTCAGTTACATTGTTCACCATTTCAGCAGAAATGTTACTCTTAAAGCAATAAACTTTGTTGCTAAATGTTGTTTTTGTGTTATTAATTACCAAATAAAAGATAATGCATTATGAGAGACTGTGGAACTGCATTTATTGTCGATCACAATGTTGTCTGGGTGTATGTGTGTCAGTTAGTCCATTCTTCCGTCTTTCATTTATTATATCTTCTTTATTACTTGCAGGATTTTCACCAAACCAGAATGTTCCTTATATGCCGCTAACAATGTGCAAAATTTCAGGTTACATATAACAATTTTCCTCAAGCTTCTTGCTTCATGATTGTTTCTAAACAAAATAAAGTTCAAATGATTGTTTTATGGTCACAAATGAATGATAACATAATGAAGTATTAACTCAACCTCCTACAACATCAACTGCTCGCAGCACTACATTTGTTCCAAAGAACTTCACACCAGCTGAAACCGTAGAAGATATTCTAGGAACCGGTACACTATAATGGAAAGAGGACTCCGCAACTCTGAGAATACACTGCAACTCTGAGAGTACCCCTTTACCATCAACCCAAGTCCCAGAACTACCCTATAACAAATCTCTTTAACGTTTCAAACATCAGCTGCAACCGCTATAGAATAGGCTAAGACCCGGTACGCTGCATTGGTTTCAGAGGACTCGGCAACTCTTGAGCAATTGTGAGTCTCATTACCAATGACTTCGACCGAAGTCCCAGCACTACCCTACAGCCAGCCATCCCATTCAACAACCGTCTAGGAGATGTTCACATATTAACGTCTCGATGCCAACTGAACCCGAATTGTGCGTGTGTAATTCTAAGGATTATAGTCCCTCTACCATTTGAGCCCGGAGAAGAATCCCTCGACTCTGCATTATGTGCAGACTTTTGTGCGAGTGATTAACCAGATGTAGCACTTGAACCCATTATTTGCTTGTAAAGCAACGGTTACAAGTTACTACTACCATTTTTAACGTCTTCGGTATGACACCGCCAGGGAACTCGAACCCCCGACCTCCCAATTGCACGTCGGACACTCTGCAGTTTGAAGTTCTCGTGCCCTTTTGTACACAATGCAAATGGTGTCTTGTGAAACAAGTGAAGTAATCCTGCAACCAATACAACCCAGTCAACTTAAACTTGCAACAGCATTTTCATTTCACTATGACATGCATTGTCTCGTTTCTGTCTGGCAGGATTCACCACAATGTTCCTTTAATGCAACATGCATCCCACTGTTAAGGACCTAAATGAAATATTATAGGGAATGTATTGACTCAGCCAATACATCTTTATTATTGAGAGTTCTGAAAAACTTGAATAAGGGTGAAAGAATTATCAAAATCGGATGATAAACAAAGAAGATACGACCATTTGAAGTTTCTGTTGAAACGGATATGGAAGCTGCCATTTTTAGTGCTATGACATCACAGTTTTAAATGACCATATATGGAATATTTTATAAATATAAAAATTTACTGATTTTTAGGGAAAAATTACAGCAACTGTATGAAAAATATGTATAATTCAGTCATCGAAATTAGGATTTCAAAAATTGAAAAACACTATGGGCCTAAAATAATAGTAACATTTATTCAAATTTGATCATGGTAATGTTTATTTCAATCTCTACAATATCGTAAACAGTGCAATTCAAAACAAAACTCGAGGATATTATGACTGTCAGGAGAAGATATATATTTGACTCTATACTCGTCCTGTAGGAGAATTGGCATATTGACATGTTACTCGTCCTTCTCGTCCTGCTCTCATTGTAAAAGTTCATTAGTCAAAGTAGTCAGAAACCATAATTTAACACTATTATATGTAAATAAAACAAAGGGAAACATCATAATATGTTGTTTTTTCTTTATATAAATCAATTGTAAAACTTTGACCAGTATTATAGACGACTCTATTCATATTCATAGTCTATAGTTCACTAGTCTGCTCTTGGCCATTACAGTGACTCTGGCATGGTATATATTTTCCCCTTTTCTGTGAAAAATTCCCCTTAAAATTTTTTTTATATAGTTATTACAAAATGTTAAACTCCAATACAGGAAAACAGCATACTTTTTGCATTCCCCTTCCTGAAATACCGTAACTTTCGGCGCTCCGTGAAATTAGAACGGGAGCCGCATTTTAGAATGTCCCAAAACGGAAATGCGTCAATTTCCCAATATACGGTTGACTTAAATTGCATTTTATCGCTGAATAAACAGAGTTGGGACTATTTACTGCATTTAATCGCTTAATAAACTATGCAAGAACTATTTTCTTTGTTGTTGTTTTTTCTGCTAAAATGTTACTCGTGCTCTTGGACGACCGATTCATGGATTTCACTTTTACCAGTCTCTGGCTTGCGGGCTTGTGCTAATTTCGACCACTGATAATTAATGGTAATAATGCTTTATATAATAATGCTTTATATGTCCAGTAAAGGATTTTGCATTCATTTGCAGTGATTTTCTTTGCTGCTAAATGATATCGGTATTCTATATTTGGTAGTTTGGAACTATGACGTCATAGTTCTCAAAATGGCGGCTCACACATCCGTTTTAGAACAACCTTCAAAATTCATGGTCGTAACTTTTTTTGTTTAACATCCGATTTAATAATTCTTTCAACTTTTTCACCCTTTTTTCAGAACTCACAATAGTAGACCTTGTTTGGCTGTGTCGCTACATTCCCTTTCAGTATGTAAGGAACTGAAGAAAAAAAAGCTTCATGTTGGTGGCTATTACACTTTAAAAGGGCTTGGTGACCTTTCACCTGACCTTTTAACAATGCACTTGTGAAGTTTCAAGGTGTTATGGTTTCTAAGTTATTGCCCGAAATGTGTATTTCATATAAGGACATGGTGACCTTGACCTTTGACCTATTGATCCCAAAAACAATAGGGATCCTCCACTCACCTAGCGCGATGTACCTATGAAGTGTCATGAGTGTAGGTGTTATGGTTTCGAAGTTATCATCCAGAATGCGTTTTTCTATATAAGGTCAGGATGACCGTGACCTTTGACCTACTGACCTCAAAAACAATAGGCGTTTTCCTCTCACCTAGGGCAATGTACCTATGAAGTTCCATGGGTGTAGGTGTTATGGTTATGGAGTTGTCATTAGGAATGCGCAATTGTTTACGGACGGACAGACAGACAAGCCCATACCATAATACCTCCCGTTTTTCAAATGGGCGTATAAAAACGAAGGGGTCGTCCTCTCACCTAGCAGCGAGAATCGTAGCTCTTCTGGTGTGTACTTTTATGGTAGGTACATACCACCATAAGATTCACGATTTTCACGTCTAACGCTCGCCATAACATTTGTATCTTGAGTGTGACTTCACGTCTTGAAAAGTTGAGTGGCCTGGGCAAAGTTTTCAAAAATATAAAGACAAAATTTAGGAGGGTATACTGGATTCAATCTGTCTGTCCGTCTGCATACACAAACTTGTCTGCTCTACATCTCCTCAAGATTTGTAGCCACACTCGTGAAACTTTACAATTGTGCATAATTAGAGGATGATCCCTATACATTTCGGGGGTCAATAGGTTTAAGGTCATCATGACTTGGTAATGAAAAAGATTGTCATACAGCCACACTCATGAAAACGTACTGGCCGATTGTCAATGGTAGGAGGATGACACCCTACACATTTGAATTGAATTGGGTTTTAAGGCGCACCAACACATGAAAGGTTATATGGCGCCTATCAGGAATGAACATGCCAGGCTCATCCTCCATGTACATCGAGATAGAATATGGAGAATGGGCCTAGAACCTTCTCACCTGCAGAGCTGCTGCAAATTCTATTGTAGACACTCCATTTAAGCTGGAGCCACGTTTATTGTTTTTCCAACACTGCTCTAGTGATCTTAGCGAGATGGCACCTGAAACAATGCAGGGGTCATTATGAAGACCTTTAATGAGCATGAACAAAAAACAAGAGGTCAATGACCTTGAAGCTCTAATGATAGGTTTTTGATAGCTAGATCAGCATTCATGTGAAGTTTCATGAAAATCCGTCAAGTAGTTTCAGAGGAGTAGTCGCTACATGTACAAGTTTTCATTATATAACTCTATGTAAACAGATGGCCACTGGCGGCCATGTTTAACTTAGAATCAAAATAATTTTTGACAAGGATCAACATCATGTCATACTGATCATTTTAGAAAAAGTCCCATATCAATATCACTTATAGTTTTCAAGAAGCAGTTGCTACAAACTTGTATTTTGAAAATCTATCTTGAATTTCTGGCCGACCTAAAAAAAAACTGGGATCAATTAGACATCAAGAGCAACATTCCTGTGAAGTTTCATAAAAATTTGTCGAGTAGTTTCAGAGCAGAAGTCGCTAGTCGCTACAAATTCATTTATTTTAAATCTATTTTTAGCCGTGGTGGCCATCTTGAATTTCCGCCTATCCTGAAATTTTCTAGGATCAACTAGACATCAAGAGCAACATTCCTGTGAAGTTTCATGAACATCCGTCAAGTAATTTTAGAGGAGTAGTCGCTACAAGTGTTTACTATATAACTCTATGTAAACAAAGATGGCCACTGGCAGCCATGTTTAACGTCAAAATATTGTTCGACTATGATCAACATCATGTCATGCTGATCATTTTATCAATATCACTTATAGTTTTCAAGAAGTAGTCGCTACTAATTTATTTTTTAAAAATCTATTTTTAGCTGTGGGCCATCTTGAATTTCTGGCCAACCTGAAATTTTGCTAGGATCAATTAGACATCAAGAGCAACATTCCTGTAAAGTTTCATGAAAATCTGCCAAGTAGTTTCAGAGGAGTAGTCGCTACAAGTTTTTACTATATAACTCTATGTAGACAAAGATGGCTACTGGCAGCCATGTTTAACGTCGAATCAAAACGATTTTTGACAAGGATCAACATCATGTCATGCTGATCATTTTAGAAAAAGTCCCATATCAATATCACTTATAGTTTTCAAGAAGTAGTCGCTACAAACTTGTATTTTTAAAAATCTATTTTTAGCTTTGGCGGCCATCTTGGATTTCACATCGACATGAATTTTTGCTAGGATCAACTAGACTTCATGGGCAACATTTCTGTAAAGTTTCATGAATATCCACCAAGTAGTTTCAGAGGAGTAGTCGCTACAAATAAAAGTTTACGGACAGACGGACGGACGCGGCACCACAGCATAAGTTTTCCTGATCTCTGACGGGATCTGCAGTGGCCCTATTCTTTGCCCCCAAACGATAATGAAAACCTTGTCTGCTCTACTCTATAACTCTTCAAAACTTGTAGCCATTCTCATTAACTTTACGGGTCGACTGTCAATGGTGAGAGGATGACCCCTTTACATCTTGGGTTCAATAGGTTTAAGGTCACCATGACCTGATAATAAAACACCTTGT
The DNA here is from genome assembly GCA_037043455.1 of Cyrtodaria siliqua. Classification (NCBI taxonomy): domain Eukaryota; kingdom Metazoa; phylum Mollusca; class Bivalvia; order Adapedonta; family Hiatellidae; genus Cyrtodaria; species Cyrtodaria siliqua. Next base: position 27,661 of record JAWPHD010007657.1, read on the forward strand.
AACTTGTACATGCATAGAACTTCATGGTGAGAACATGACCTATACATTTTGGGATCAATAAGGTCGAGGTTACCATGCCCCAACCATGAAAACCCTTGTCCACTCCATTACTCTTTATTAATTCATAGCCCCACTTGTGACACTTCACAGCTAGGTACCCATTCATGGTCCCAGAATAGTGCAGCGGCTAAGAACATTTATTGTGCACTTTGTGAAGAAAGCACCATTTTTTGTGTACATATAGATTATTGTATTGTGGATTTTTTCAGATATGGAGCCATCGCGAATTTTACCTCTGAGCCGCCATTTTCCAAGATGGCCTAAAAAAATTCATACTTTTACAAATACCCTATATATGTCAAAAATACACATACAAACCTAGAGTAAACAACTGCATATATGTTTCAGAACCCACACAATTGATTTATAATAGTTTTGGTCTTCTCATGTGCTTCAAATTCAAGATGGCGACTTAAAATGGCCGCCAAAATGCTATTTTTGCGATATATCTGCAAGTATTTTAGGTCTAATTGTCATTCAAGTGTTATAATTTCTACAAAAAAATCACGCAATTATACATAATTCGATACCTGGATGGCATTCATGTTATAAAGATAAGTAACACTGTGTTTCAATGTAGCATGTGTTCAGTATGACGTCACCAAGATGGCCGCCATTATAAATGTACAAGAAAATGAAATAATCACAAGAGTTGTATTACTCAACCAAATTAGACATGTGAGGTATCAAAATGACCGTATTAGTATCAGGAACACATATGGATAGCAATATATTCAATCTTAAACAGCAGAGGAGAGACAACAGAAAATAATTAGCTATTTGGTGTCAAAATGCTAGTTTTTAATCGAAATACATTTTGTATTGTAGTTCAATTAGCAGAATTTCGTCAAATAAAACTCAAATAAAGCAATTCAAATATGTGATAACAACACATGGGACATGTATAGTAATATTCACACAACTCAACTGTTTCTGTCACAAGTAAAGCATAGCTACTCCAAATATCTGTATAAGACTTTGGTCTTGCAAATACTAACACAAAATATGTTTCGATCAGCTTGGAATTCACAGTGCTATAATACCGTACACGTTAAAACCCAATATAGGGCTTATAGATTTGCCAAGATATGTGTGATCAGTCAAATTGTCTGTATATGCTATCTAGGGGGAGAGGTTACAAGCACAGTCACCCCAATACCAGTCTTTACCACTGGTTCCTAACTGTAATCACAATGCACATTGGTCACTTAGCTCTTGACACACTCTCCTTCGCACCAACAGAGACCTGAACATTTCAGAGCTGCTTTTTTGCACTTGCATCGGTTGTTGCAGCCTTTCTTGCAGCCACATGATACCAACTCGTAACAGATCCGTGAAGCTTCTGGAAGGGTGGTCCAGAAGGGCTGATACTGGTTGTCATCACTGCGGACCCATCCCCACCTTGTTGGTGAAGGCAGTACTTGCTGGGGTAACAAGAGCTGTCCCCAAACGTGGCCTCCCTGATATACTGCCCTCTTCACATGCTGCTCCAGAGCTGCTCGGGTTGGTGGAATGCTTTGCACTGAGTTCTTCCTCCCAAAGATTTTCTTCCGTGCAAGGTTGACATCATGACTGGTACTTGTACGGTCGTACATTAAAATGACAAATCGTTCAATGACACGCATACCGTCATCGGGGACATCATCTGGAGCACTAGACAGGTCCAAGAGAGTGTTTGTGAGCTCCGGCATCGCCTTCCAAGTAGCCCAAGCTGTCCTTTTGCCATGTCCTAGGAATGCCGAGACCGTATCGCATCCAGTCAGCGCATGAAACATCGGGAGAGCTCGTGACTTGTCTGGTCCTAGACTAACGGCAAGTTCATGTGCTGCCAAATACCGGAAACTGGTTCCTGTACCAAAAGCCAGCCACAGTTCAGAATCAGCAGGAAGAGTTTGTGCTACAGCTACTGCCAAGACAACAACATCTGTGTCAACAGTACGAACGAGAATCTTCTCATGTCCATGTCTCGACGCATGTGCTACATGCAGGAACATCCGACTATCAGCCTCTTCATGATTGCATGGACCAAGTGATTCCAGGTCCTCTTGTAGTGGAGTGCTCTCAACGTTTTCGCCAACAGTGACTACTAGCTCTTTTCCATGCTCAAAGATCGATTCAACGAGGACCATCGAAAGGAACTGGAAAAGCTCCGTTTTGTTGCTGTCGACTCGGAGGAAATTCTGCCAGTTAGCTGGTGTCGTGGCAGATCCAACGACGCGTCTACGAACGCCCATTCCACGTTTTGCTCTGGCGGTTGATTTGAGGCTGTCTGTCACATAACTGTCCCATACCAAGTCCAGCCGCCTGGCACGCTGCAGCTGTGAGGATATGTACGGTTTGAAGATCACATTGGCATATTCGTCAAATGTCCTTGTGGTGCCCGGTTTCATCATTTGTACGATAGCTGCTCCATCCAGGATGACACTGGTGACAACTGGTGCATCTGATTTAGCCTTGGAAAGTTCTTCCATGCAATTCAGTAGATCGCTCTTGCTGCCAAGACGAAGATTCCCTCCTTCTGATAATGATGGAGGATAAGCACGGTTCTCATGTTGAAAAAAGTCATCCAGATTCCCATCACGCGTCTGGCATCCAATGTACATTCGTGAGAATAGCTCCATATCACCCTTCATTGTAGTGAGAGCTTGCTTGCTTTTTGGTACAGGCTTGATGGTGGGTGTGTTGAATAGAGGTAGCTTGTTCCGGCTGATGACATCATGGAGCGATTTGGATCGGTCTATCAAGCGGTCTTTCGTAAATAATTCAAACTGATCTTTTCCAATCTTCAGGGCATTTCGGACAGTTTCCACTACGGCAGGCGCTGCCATTTCCTTCGTGTCAAGCACTATCAGGTCATCCTTGCTTTCTTCTTCAAATGGGTTTCCAAGTTCCTCAAGCACAGCCACAAGTGAGGTCACATCTTTCGCATATGCCTTCTGGACTCCAGCTGTTTGGTCATGGTGCCGTGTGTCAGTTTGCTTCTTCTTGTATTGCTGTACATCGTCAAACTCACCAATGACTCTGGAAACCTCGGGTCCGGCCACCATCCATCGACGCAGGGCATTTGGATTGTCAGTCAAACCAACCGTGCCACCGTCTCCCTTGATACAAGCATTGTTCTGCTCATGTGCCTGGTCTATAGGAATAGCCGAGAATACATTCTTGCTCTTTTGCACTGTGAAGTGACCCGCACAGAATTCTGCGTATACTTCTGGATGCTTGAGATGTAGTTCCGACATATCTAGCAAGTGCACAGCAATCCACCGAGAGTAATGCGTATGGTCCAATGCAAAGAACCACGGGATCAGTTCTGTTAAGGCGTCCAAGTACATAGTGAAGTTTGCCTCCCGTAATGACCGCACATAAACCAGAATGCAAATTTCAAGTGCCATCACGGTCGCCCAGTATTGGAACTGGGGAATGCTCTTCGCTGCATTGTGACACCAGTTGTCAAAGCTGGGAAGGTCCTGTCCGGTTTCTGTGAGTGTCTGACAGTGGCGATCAAAAGCACGACGTTGCAGGATGTACAGAGCAGCAGCTGTAACTTGGTGTGCTCGACGTGTACGTGTGATATGAGTTGCTCGAAGAAAGGAATCAGCTGTTCCAGCTGTTGCAATTCCTGCCTGTTCCAGCACTTGCGGCCATCCACTTCCTTGCAACCAGTCACCTGCGGTTTTGAGAGCAGCCAGTTCAATGTGGAGACCACCAAACATAATCACAAACTTGTCTTCTGAGTATTGTGCAGGCCACTTCCATTGAATCTGTTTGGCGATGGCATACAACGGTTGGTCGAAGACGAGAACAGGCACTTGTCCTTCATTCAGATGTTCAACGGCAAATTTCACAACATTCATTGAATGTCGTATCATCGCAACTGTGTGAGCACTCTCGTGGAACAGTGGTAGCAGGGATGTTGGCGTGATATGGTGCTCATCTTGTTGTTGCTTATTCGCATGGTATGCGGCCCAGGAGATGTTCTGTGGAGTATCTTCTGCTGTGCCCTCGAGAACCACTCTGGAATTCTCCATCCATCCATACTCGTCATCCCTATGTTGCTGAAAGTTGTTCCGCTTAAGTGATGTCAGGCGTGTAGCTGGAATTGGTGTGCCTTTGATGCTTGATTCCACTGGAGGCACATCAGTATAGTAGTGTGGCAGGTGACTGATGGTTTTGGAGACAGAGTCACCTTCAATAACAACGATTCCACGATCAACACCATCATCGTCAGCATTGGCATGCTGTATAAGTGAGATACCAGTTCCATGGAAAGAATCTTTTGCAGTGGTGGAGCTGGGGTTGTGGTCGATGTTATCCACTGCCGCTGTAGTAAATACCTTGCCTCTCAGACTTGGTGGACAGACAACCTGTTCATTTTCAAACCGTTGGCAAACACTGTTTCCCATATCTGCAGAAAGACGGAGCACTCTGTCGTATGGAATGCTGAGACCGAGGTTGAATAGTCGGTCGACCAGCTCTCGCTTCCTGGTTTGTGCGTGTAACATGAGTCCAACATAAATAGGAAGAGGTGTTTCCTGGTCGGTGTTGTGTCTGACATATTGCACGGCATCCTTTTGTTTACGTCTATGCGTGGGCCTACTTTGGTATTTGAACAGCTGTGCAATTGAAAGAGCTGCTGGTGTCATGGCTTCACGGGATTGATCTTTGATGTTTGGTCCCTCTAGAATCATATTAACTAGTGCTAGTAGAAGCTTTGGCACGGAGTTCTCTTGGCAGTTCTCCTGAAATGATCCATTGAAGGGTGTTGATTGATCAAATATATGTCGGCGAACGATCTGTGCTGCACGTGCAAGATGCACTGCATCATTGTCCATGTCTTTTTCACATGCTTTGGCAAGTGCAGGACCAATGTCATCTTGAAATGCCAGGAGAATATCTGTACCCTTTAAATGTGCTTGCAGATCAGGAAATTGGGCTAGCAATCGTAGCTTCAATCGTGTAGTGTGTACTTTTGTGTTGATTACACCTCCCAGTTGTTTTATCCTCGACCCATACATGTCTGCAAGATTAGTCAACTTGAAAACGGGAGCAGTACCTTCTTCCATGCGCTTGTCTTCTATGTACATTACCAACTCTGCAAATACAATTCCAGACACTGTGCGGTCATTATCTGTATCGTTCGGTGTGTCTCTCTTTGCTGATCGCGCACGATTGTGCAGGCGACTCAAACAGTTCTTATGGTACTTGTGTTCCAGTGCAACCATGTCACCTAACGATAGCTTGCCCAATAGCTCATTGTCCTCTACTAGTATTGCACTGGCTCTTACATGGCTATCCATTTCCATGGTTAATACTTGGTGTAGCAGTCCATCATTCTTTGATTGTCCGCAGAAAATACAGACGGCTTCAGTAGATTCACACGATGATGAGCGTCTTCTAACTCTTGCGGCTCCTTCCATCACACTACTGCTGCCAGAATCATCATCTGGTGTCTTTCTTTTAGTGGAAGCTCTTTTCAACTTTGTATTATTGTAGCGCAAGGCACATGATTTGTGCCACTTGGCCTTGTGATCAAGCATCGTCGATGCAATTCCCTGTCCATCATCCAGTGCGCTCAACGAAATGGTTTTGGGCAGCTGTCCGAGATCTCTAAACTTTACAAGATTTTCAGCCAAGGACTTGTAACCGCTGCCAACATCTGCTCTCAATAAATTGGCGGGACATTGCAAAACTTCATTTTTTCTGTCTTGACAAATAACACACTGTTCCCAATTGATTAAGTCTGCCACTGCTGTGGAAGCTGCAGTAGTATCGGCTACTTTGAATTTCTGTGACATTGTTTATATGACGAGGGTGAATTCAGGACCTTCTCAAATCACGAATCGCTGTTTCGCTGTTTACTACCTGAAACATATATGAAATTGACATATTAGATGTATATTTATTTTTTATTTATGGCCAATTAGTAACAAAGAATGAGTCTAGTATCAGTATTGAAATAGATATTTGATATACTTAAAAACTGTAGTAATAATGTCATTTTGCCCAATTAACAATAGTTAATATATTGGTTAATATTGGTGAAAAGCTAGCATTTTGACACCAAAATTAAATACAAATGATGTTGTCTCTCATCTGCTGCTTCAGATTAAATATATTACTATTAACATGTGTTCCTGATTATAAAACGGTCATTTTGATACCTTACTGGTCGAATTTGGTTGAGTAATAAAACTCTTGTGATTATTTCATTTTCTGGTACATTTATCATGGCGGCCATTTTGGTGACATCATACTGAACACATGCTACATTGAAACACAGTGTTACTTATCTTTATAACATGAATGCCATCCAGGTATCGAATTATGTATAATTGCGTGATTTTTTTGTATGACAATTAGAACTAAAATACTTGCAAATTTATCGCAAAAATAGCATTTTGGCGGCCATTTTAAGTCGCCATCTTGAATTTGAAGCACATGAGAAGACCAAAACTAATATAAATCAATTGTGTGGGTTCTGAAACATATATGCAGTTGTTTACTCTAGGTTTGTATGTGTATTTTTGACATATATAGGGTATTTATAAAAGTATGCATTTTTGGAGGCCATCTTGGCGGCCATCTTGGAAAATGGCGGCTATGAGGTAAAATTCGCGATGGCTCCATATCTGAAAAAATCCACAATACAATAATCTATATGTACACAAAAAATGGTGCTTTCTTCACAAAGTGCACAATACCATCGAATTATGGTCCTTAGCCGCTGCACTAGAAGGGGTATATCAGTTGGGCCTTTTGTTCTCATTACAGTGATAATAACATGACTGCAGTACATACAATAAATAGAGGATCTTAGTGCCTGTTTAATAGTAAATTCCTGCAGTCCCGGGTATGTTTTAATCGAATAGCTCTGAAGCGAGGCTGTGCTGCTGATTATCAATGTTATCCAACAAGTTTAATATTCAAGAAACTAACCCGCAAAAATTGCACTAAAAAATTGTTTATCAGAACTCCACCCAGATGTTCAGGTCATATAATATTAAATGTATATGCACCGATTAAAAGTATAGATTTGTTTGTGGGTTCTTAAAATACCTGCAATTTAATATGCGTAAAATGAATTATGAGTTGGTAACTCTTAATTTGACGCTCCAGTTTTGGTGTTTGGCCTGGCTGGTTAAAGCCACTGTGTCTGCAGCATTTGTATTCTCAAAATGTTGTAAGTTATAAAGAGGATATTAATTTTGTTGTTTTGAAGTGAAAATCAGATTTTATTTCATCGAGAAGTGCGAACACTTTATTTTTTCATGAATGCGAAGCATGAGGAAAATATTGAAGTTTGATCACTTCGAGATGAAATAAAATCTGTTATTCAGGACAAAACAACAAATTTTATTTTTATTTTATGCTTTATAATCAAAGTGTACTGCAGTATGCTGATTTTTTTTTAATTTGACGATGTCATTGGCTTAGTATGGTAACATTGCTGTTTTTTCCCCATAACTTCTAAACTACTTAGCCGATATCAATAATATACGACACATTTTCTTCAGTTATTTCCAATACAATGATATAACTTCATAGCAATTTTCTGAAAAAAGTAGTTTTTGAAAAAAACGACCAACTGACATTTTTCACTGTAAATGACCACAATTCTGAAATACTTGACCAGTTTTAAAAACTATAGCCCATTTTCTTAGACCATTAATAGTCGAATGATATATATTAAACAGTTATTTTCCTTGAAAATAAAACAAGGGGTCAATGAACTTGAAGCTCTACTGGCAGGTTCTGAAAGCTAGATCAGTATTCCTGTGAAGTTTCATGAAAATCTGTCAAGTAGTTTCAGAGTAGTCGTTACAAGTTTTTATACTAACTCTCATGAAAATCTGTCTAGTAGTTTCAGAGTAGTAGTTACAAGTTTTTATATATAACTCTATGTAAAAAAAGATTCTGTTAAGTTTCCTGAAAATCCTTCAAGTAGTTTCAGAGGAGTAATCGCTATAAGTATTTACTATATGACACTATGTAAACAAAGATGGCCACTGGCAGCCATGTTTAATGTCAAATCAAAATGATTTTCGACAAGGATCAACATCATGTCATGCTGATCATTTTAGAAAAAGTCCCATATCATATCACTTACAGTATGCTAGAAGTAGTCGCTACAAACTAGTCTTTAACAAGAGGTCAATGACCTTGAAGCTCTACTGATTGATTTTGATTTCAGGAAGTAGTGACTACAAACTTGATTTTTGAAAATCTATTTTTAGCCGTGGCGGCCATCTTGAATTTCCGGCCGACCTGAAATTTTGCTAGGATCAATTAGACATCAAGAGCAACATTTCTGTGAAGTTTCATGAAAATCCGTCAAGTACTTTCAGAGGAGTAGTCGCTACAAGTTTTCATTATATAACTCTATGTAAACAAAGATGGCCACTGGCAGCCATGTTTAACGTCGAATCAAAATAATGTTCAACTCGGATAACCATCATGTCATGCTGATCATTTTAGAAAAAGTCCCATATCAATATCTCTTAAAGTTTTCAAGAAGTCGTCGCTACAATCTTATTTTTTTTAAATCTATTTTTAGCCGTGGTGGCCATCTTGATTTTCCGGCCGACCTGAAATTTTGCTAGGATCAATAAGACATCAAGAGCAACATTCCTGTGAAGTTTTATGAAAATCCGTAAAGTAGTTTCAGAGAAGTAGTCGCTACAAGTTTTCATTAAATATAACTCTATGTAAACAAAGATGGCCACTGGCAGCCATGTTTAACGTCGAATCAAAACGATTTTCGACAAGGACCAACATCATGTCTTTAGAAAAAGTCCCATATCAATATCACTTATAGTTTTCAAGAAGTAGTCGCTACAAACTTGTATTTTGAAAATCTATTTTTAGCCATGGCGGCCATCTTGAATTTCCGGCCGACCTGAAATTTTTCTAGGATCAATTAGACATCAAGAGCAACATTTCTGTGAAGTTTCATGAAAATCCGTCGAGTAGTTTCAGAGGAGTAGTCGCAACAAGTTTTCATTATATAACTCTATGTAAACAAAGATGGCCACTGGCAGCCATGTTTAATGTCGAATCAAAATAATATTCGACTCGGATAACCATCATGTCATGCTGATCATTTTAGAAAAAGTCCCATATCAATATCACTTATAGTTTTCAAGAAGTAGTCTACTACTATATAACTCTATGTAAAAAAAGATGGCCGCTGGCAGCCACGTTTAACGTCGAATCAAAATGATTTTTGATAAGGACCAACATCATGTCATGCTGATCATTTTAGAAAAAGTCCCATATCAATATCACTTATAGTTTTCAAGAAGTAGTCGCTACAAACTTGTATTTTGAAAATTTATTTTTAGCCGTGGCGGCCATCTTGAATTTCCGGCCGACCTGAAATTTTGCTAGGATCATTTAGACATTAAGAGCAACATTCCTGTGAAGTTTCATGAAAATCCGTCAAGAAGTTTCAGAGTAGTAGTCGCTACAAGTTTTCATTATATAACTCTATGTAAACAAAGATGGCCGCTGGCAGCCATGTTTAACGTCAAATCAAAACGATTTTCGACAAGGACCAACATCATGTCATGCTGATCATTTTAGAAAAAGTCCCATATCAATATCACTTATAGTTTTCAAGAAGTAGTCGCTACAAACTTGAATTTAAAAAATCTATTTTTAGCTTTGGCAGCCATCTTGGATTTCACATAAACATGAATTTTTGCTAGGATCAACTAGACTTCATGGGCAACATTTCTGTAAAGTTTTATGAATATCCATCCAGTAGTTTCAGAGGAGTAGTCGCTACTAATAAAAGTTAACGGACAGACGGACAGACGGACGGACGACGGACGCCGCACCACGGCATAAGCTCTGCTGATCTCTGATCAGTAGAGCTAAAAACCTATTTTTAGCCGTGGTGGCCATCTTTAATTTCCAGCCGACCTGAAATTTTCCTAGGATCAACTAGATATCAAGAGCAATATTCCAGTGAAGTTTCATGAAAATTCGTCCAGTACTTTCGGAGGAGTGGTCGCTACAAGTTTTTACTATATAACTTTATGTGAACAAAGATGGCCACTGGCAGCCATGTTAAACATTGAATCAAAACTATTTTAGACAAGGACCAACATGTCCTGTTGATCATTTTAGAAAAAGTCCCATATCAATATCACTTATAGTTTTCAAGAAGTAGTCGCTACAAACTTATTTTTTAAAAATCTATTTTTAGCTTTGGTGGCCATCTTGGATTTCACATCAACATGAATTTTTGCTAGAATCAACTAAGACTTCATGGGCAACATTTCTGTAAAGTGTCATGAAAATCCATCCAGTAGTTTCAGAGGAGTAGTCGCTTCAAAAATAAGTTTACGGACACTGCACCATGGCATAAGATCTGCTGACCTTTGATTAATTGTTTCTGATACTGAAAAAAAAAGTAGTTCCGGCAGTGAAAAAATAAAACTTTATAATTCACATGTATGAAATCCGCTTTTATTTCATTGCTAAAATCCACTATTTCACTGCTAAGCATAAATAAATCAGATACCTCGTCATCAGAAGGTTTAGAAATGGTAACATGTTGTACAATTTTACTGTTGTCGACGGGATAGGGACTTTAAATTCAATATTAAATGGGCACGATGTGAGATTCTATTTTACCACAGAACTCCAAAATGCCACGCATAAGGTTCATGTACTAATATAGCTGCCTACATATATTGTTGTCGTATGATGAGGACCTTGTATGTTGCGATTTAAATACAGACAATTTAACATTGCAACAACCTGCTGTCATAATAAACGTTGAGCAGGTTCCAACCACAACATCCACATGCAGGCAGTAGATAAAATAAATGTTGAAAGGAATGTTAACAAATAAAAACAAATGAAAATGAGCCAAAACATTTATTATTGCACATCTATACAAATAACGGCATGATTATTTATATTGCCATAGGTTATTACTAAATAACGGCCATTTTGAACGTTCACATCGCCAACTATCAATGTTTTGTATGTTTATTTACACAACAACGTCATGCAACTGTTAAAGTAAGATTATAAGAATCTTTCATGGGTATCCGGTAAGATAGGGAACTCCAACCCTCGGTATAAGTGTTTTAATCGGAACCTCGGCAAAGCCTAGTTTTTTTCTTGCATATCAGAGAAATGTGCGTTGACCCCTCAAGCTACTAACTTTTTGCACGTTTTCCTGCATACCGGATGTTGGTGCACGCGTGACTTTTATCTTTACCCATAAAGATGACTTTCCATCCCCTCATGTAAAACGTGGATAGCCTTATTCAGTATGCAAGAAAATATTTTCCAACACGCTCCGCGTGTGTAAGATCAAATTTCCAGCACTCGTGTAAAACGTGGACATCCTTATGCAAGAAAGTTGTTGAAAGCCCTCAACGCCGGAAAAGCAACACCTGTCTCTTTTGTCAAAAACACCATTGCTACTCTATATTCTCTGGTTACTAGCCTATCATCAAATTAGTATAATACTAAAACCAATTAGTTATTGCAAATCAACAGAATTCAACTCAACTAATTACTGTTTGTATTCTCATATTGCTCACTAGTCTGTCAATTAAAGGGACACACAGCAATTGTGAAGATTGTATCCAGAAGTAAATAGCATCTCAATTTATAAATCCAGTATCATTTTGACTTTAAACCTGCTTGAATATGATTAAATAAAAGTTAAGCGTTTTTAATTTATTCTCCATTATTCTACCATAGGTTTAAATAGTAATATGCAAAAACAAATTGCTTTGAACTATTCTTATAATTAAAATTAATGACAGAAGAAATGCAAGTTAGGTAGAAAAACTAACTGGATGCTGCAAGTTTTAACAAAATCAAGATTTCCGTGTGTCCCTGTAACAGTTCCTGCAAACAAACGGCTCAATGGCCATAATTTTATTATTTTTCTTTATTTTAATGTTTTTGTTCATCCTTCACTACTGCTGCTTCTACGCTTTCTGCTTTTATGTTTCTTTTCCTGCTGAAAATATAAGAAACATAATTTAATATATACAATGAAATACAAAAAAACCAACAAAATATGACATACCGGAAACAAATATGTTGTTTTGTGGATCATCCATTATATGTTATTTAGATCCACCCCACAGAGAATAAAAGGATACAATGGAATCTGGGAACCGGCCCTACCTTTTATTGTTCTTAAATATGTTCTGGGGAAATTCTCCGATACACAGGACTGCCTGACCAAACCATATGACAAATTAAATTAAGTCCTTCAGACTTTATGTTTCAATTGTGTGATTAAGCAAAGTTTACACCTCAATAAACTGAAGAAAACAGAACTAATTCTTATAATGCCAACAGGGGTTAATTTTTTTTTTTTAAAGAGATTACGAAAGATTGATCTCTTTTCCTAGTGGAAGGCATGGTAACCTACAGGTTTTTATATTTGTACAAACACTGCTTAGTTCCAGAGACTAAGAGAGTCAAACTTCTTATTCAATTGTAAACATTTAGCAGAAATTTCAGGCCTTAAAGTTAGGATTGTAAAAAACTCACACACAATCTTTTATATCATTATCCTACTCGTCCCTCATCACCAATCCATCATCACCAATCCCATTAAAATCTAATCCTAATTAGGCTTTGATACTCTCCACTGTAGGATCTGACAACACTGCCTTAGAGGTTACGTCAGATTAGCCTTTTATTTAATCAATATTGATGCTAGGATAAACTAAATTCAACCAATGAAATCGAGCGTTTCATATGCACCTGTCTTCAGCTGATTTTCGAGTGAACTGAACAAACGAAGATGCACATAAAACACATATCATATATCCGAAAAAAAGATAAAGTCGCCTTGTGTTAATGCTGTGGACGGCACGATAAATTCAAAGAAATGCACTAAATGGCATGTTTTACAGCAAGAATATGAAGAAATTCATAGGCGCGGTCATGTACATTCGGAACATTATATTTGTATCTGAAAAATATATATTCTACGGAGATTATTGCAACATGAGGTTTTCTATACAGTACTTAGTAATACATCTGGCCCACTTAGTGCAGTTGGTAGCGAGATAGGCTATTGCGACGTTCTATTATTATTACCCTGAGTGTAATTTTAGTGTGTAATTTTAGTACGAGTTCAATACAAACGTAAAATCTTGATTTTGTTCAGCAAATATTCAATAATGGTTGATGTGTTATGTTTGTCAATGCAATTTTTTGTGTTTTATATGCAAAAATATGGACATTGTCTCTTTGAATACCGAGCATAGACTGCTCCACAGCATTTGACTGAAACACGACATGCGCAGTGAAGCAGTCTATATCGAGCATATTGCAATCTGACGTGACCTCCATTGCAGTGTTGTCGGATCCTTAGTAGTGTAGAGTATTCATCACAACTACATGTTCACCAACAGGAACTACCAGCAGCAGCACTGCAATTCCACAGATATTCATCATCATCTTGGTGAGATATTTATCCGCATTTAAATAAATTCCACCATCATCATTATTATCGTCATCATCAGCAGCATCACCATGGTGAGACATTAATCCCGATTTAATTCCATCATCATGGTGAGGTATTTATCTCAATTATATTAAATGCATTATTATCAGCATCATCATCACAAATTGTACAGTATAATGCCCACCTTGTGTTTTCTAGGGCTACTATCATCACTGTCAGAGATGGAACTGGATGGTTTTCTCGGCCTGTGTTTCTTCTTTTTCTGCAACATATTTCATTATGAAACAAAAGAAGACAACTGCTGTAAACGTATCGTGGGGCTCAAAACTGTTGTATCGACTTCATCATTTACATATAGTTACAAAAGATTGGCGTTAACCAGTCATAAGTCTGAAGTGATCACCTAAATTAGAATACGGTCAACTTATATAAGGAAAAGCTTCCACTAAATGTTAGAATAAAGTAAACTGACCTATCTGAGGAAAAGTTTCCACAAAGTGACCATCAAATGTTAGAATAAGGTCAACGGGCCTACCTAAGGAAAAGTTTCAACATAGTGACCACCAAATGTTAGAATAATGGCAACTGGCCTATCTAAGGAAAAGCTTCCACATAGTGTCCACCACATGTTAGAATAAGGTAAACGGGCCTAAGGAAAAGTTTCCACATAGTGACCACCAAATGTTAGAATAAGGTCAACTGGCCTATCTATGGAAAAGCTTCCACATAGTGTCCACCACATGTTAGAATAAGGTCAACTGGCCTATCTAAGGAAAAGTTTCCGCATAGTGACCACCAAATGTTAGAATAAGGTCAACTGACCTATCTAAGGAAAAGTTCCACCAAATGTTAGAATAAAGTCAACTGACCTATCTGAGGACAAGTTTCCACAAAGTGACCATCAAATGTTAGAATAGGTCAACGGGCCTACCAAAGGAAAAGTTTCAACATAGTGACCACCAAATGTTAGAATAATGGCAACTGGCCTATCTAAGGAAAAGCTTCCACATAGTGTCCACCACATGTTAGAATAAGGTCAACGGGCCTAAGGAAAAGTTTCCACATAGTGACCACCAAATGTTAGAATAAGGTCAACTGGCCTATCTAAGGAAAAGCTTCCACATAGTGTCCACCACATGTTAGAATAAGGTCAACTGGCCTATCTAAGGGAAAGTTTCCGCATAGTGACCACCAAATGTTAGAATAAGGTCAACTGGCCTATCTAAGGAAAAGCTTTCACATAGGGGAAATTCGGGTAAACTCGGTCAGACGGATAAATTCGGCCATGCTGCTAGTTCGTTTGAATAAGGAGGAAAATCGGCCTCACCTGGTGGTGTTGTTTCTAAAAATAGATCCCCAATATCAAACATAGACTGGTACACCGTCTATAAATAGTGTATATACTCACGCGATATTTTACCGCGAATTTTGAAAAGCGGTCTTTTCCGGTTTACAAGTTTTTTGGCGGATGTTTTGAATAGCAGTTCACACACGGCTCAACTATATCCACTGACAACGTATATATATTTAATTAAAATTGCATTTTTTAACATTTAAAGCGGTATATTGATAATAAACCTTGTATTATCCATACATATTTTGTGTTAATAAATAAAACATTAACTGTTATTTACACACAAAAGAGTGACCGAATTTACCCTGTCTATGAATTTGAGAGTTGGGTAAACTCGGTCATAGTTATTTCCTCCTAGTTTGAAGCACATTATCATGCATTCTTTAATTTTGAAGAAGTTACAAATAAACAATTAAAAAACGAATAGGCCTTTAAACTGGAATATACATAATTTATATACAGTCTCGATCGAATATACTAACCTTAAGATTATTTATCAACAGGGTTTATGTATGCAGGGTTATGAAAAGGAAAAGGATATGAAAAGAATAAACAACCAAACAATAGTTTTTTTGTAAACGTGTTTGCGCTTGCAATTTAAATCCTTTAAATGTAACATCAGATAAAATGTGTATTACCTTTAAAAAGGGCGTTGCATAACCCTACAGGCATATACACCCTGATATCAACTATGAGCTTGATATTACCTAAGGGTACAGAAATTGTGAGTTTGAACTGAAGTTTTTATTAAATATTTTTAGGATTACGTAATAAGGATTTTTATACAGTTTTCTGATAATGGTATTTTCTGTATTCAGATGAACGTAACAAGAATTCTGTTTCAAAGGGAAGTGAGCCCCGCAGCTTTGGCATCACAAAGACGTCGTGAATTAGTTCAATTAGCGGTGATGCAGATATACAAATATGAATATTTGTTTGATAGTGACCTAATTGATGTACTTTACATAAACTTGCTAGAAGGCATAAAAGACGACATGTTTACGCGTCATGTAGAAAACATCATAGCGTCCTTGCCGGGAGAACTTTTGTCTGTTGTTTTTATATGGAAAGATCTTTGTAAAGTAACAGAAAATTAATAAATGTCTCTGTTTGTGGAAGAAATTATGCACCCTAATTAAACAAAGAAAATGTTCAAAGTATATCAAAGTTGTCTTACATTTTTTCCCGTTTTTAAGAGTTCTATGTAAGGTTCATTCTCAATAGTTTCGATGAGACCTTTCAAAGAGGTAATCAATCCTCTCAATGTATTATTTTCGTGGTAAAGATACGTTAAAGGGACTCACGGCAATAATATTGAGGTGTTTTTTTCTTCTTATTTTTATTGTGTTTAGATTCTGATCATGTTTTTTGATTCATTGAGTGACTTCACGTTACCTGTTTGTATACTAAATACAGGATGTATACCAATCTTCATAAAGGGAGTGAATTACATATAAATTCGAAAACGCATGTAATGCAAACTTATGAATAATAGCGTGCGTCAAATCGTGTAAAAATTAACGAAATAATGTAACAAAACATAATCACGTCTTCAGTAGTATTCAGTTTCAAGTTCAATTCAACAATGAGCTCGATATCATGATTTTTTTTCTATAACGAGTTCAAACTCACAATTACTTACCCATATCAAAATCCCGAATTAGAAAAAAACAACTCATTGTTTCAGAATGCCGAAGAAGTATGTCCACACGACCCGCGGCAAAACAATGCAATACTCGCAAGACAATTTGCTTGCAGCAGTGAATGCTGTTAATAGCGGTGCCCTTTCATTACGCAAGGCGGCAGAACGATACTCAGTACCTCGCTCGACAATATCCGACAGGGTCAGCGGGAGATTGAACACAAACGAGAATATCGCACCTGGTCGAAAGCCAGCTTTACCAAAGGAGGTCGAAGATCAAATTGTTTCAACTGTGAAACTTGCTTCTCAAAGGGGAATGGGAATTACACGGAAACAGCTACTGAAACGTACGGGGGTATTGTGCAAAAAGCTGAAAGTTCCAACTCCCATGTTTTCGAATGGAACCCCTGGAAATGGATGGTGGGAAGGGCTGAAAAGGCACTACCCAAGTTTGACAATAAGAAAGCCCGAAAAGCTTGGAGCGAACAGGGCTAGAGCCCTTAATGGAACAATAACTGGGAGTTATTTTGAATATTTGGAACAGTAACTAGATGAACTGAACTTAAAGGAAAACCCTGATTGCATTTGGAATGCTGATGAAACCGGAATCCAGTTCGAGCACAACCCTGTGCGAGTGATCACCGAAAAGGGGGTTAAATCTGTTGTTGGCAAAACCAGCGACAACCGATCTAACATTACCATAATGGCCTGTGGGAGCGCAGCGGGAGCGAGAATGCCACCTATGGTCATTGTTAAGGGCAAGACATCGCTCTCGCTGCACGGGTTTAATACAGAGGCTGCCCCACCAAATACAAAATGGGCATTTCAGGAAAAGGGGTGGATGACCGACGAGCTCGGTGAAGTGTGGTTTAAAAACGTCTTTTTGGAAGAGTGTGGGCCTCGAAGGCCTCAACTCTTAGTTTTGGATGGCCATTCATCACATGAATCTCTGGCAATTTTAGAGATTGCCCAATCAGAAAATATACACATTTTGTGTCTCCCCCCTCACTGCACCCATTTCTTACAACCCCTTGACAGGACCGTGTTCGGCCCATTTAAAACTGTTTATTCAACAGTTTGCTCCGAGTACCTAGCTGAAAACTGTCTGAATACCATCAATAAGTGGTCTTTCCCCGGACTATTTCGCCAAGCATTTGAAACTGCCATGTCAAAATCAAATCTACAAAATGGGTTCAAGGCATGCGGAATTCATCCATTTAACCCAAGCTGCCTCCCCAAAGCCTCCCTTCAACCATCGGCCCCAACTGATAAGCCTTTACGTTCACCTGCTAGTACTAGTGGAACCCCTATGCTAGAATCTAGTGCATCAATGCTAGACGTCGGTACATCTGGTGAAACCCGTAAGACAGAATACAGTACACCAAAATGCCCCCACAAAGTCTCCCTTCAACCGTCAGCCCCAACTGGTATGCCTTTAGGTACATCTGCTAGCACTGGTGAACCCCCTATGTTGGAATCTAGTCCACCAATGCCAGACCTTAGTAAATCAGCTAGTACAAGCAGATCGATCGTGTTCGGTTCTGAAGCAGACCAGTCCACGAGCAGTAACTATGAGATTGTGGCTGACGAAGAGAACGTTATTATTCCTGAGTGTCTAACAGGCTTCATAGACAACCCGGAACAATTGCTTGAACTGATAAACACGGGAATGATAGAACTTATTCCAGACACATTATCAGAGACAGGCACTGCTTCGGAAGGTATTGCTGGAATGGCTTCTGAAACTACAGCCAGTGTTGCCAGTAGTTTACCATCACCACAGGCAAATTGGAATAGTGAAATTGAAAATATATTTCTACCCACGTCGCAGGCAATCCCCTCCGATAAGTCTTCAAGTGCGACTAAAACAGCAGCTCAAAAAACAACAAAACATTGGCTGTTAACCAGTGATGATGTTGTAAAAGAAAAAAGGATAGCGTTTGAAAAGAAATGTCAAAAAGAAGAAGAAAAACTGTTTCGAAAAATAAAGAAGGAAGAGAAACTTCAAGCCAAACTTAAAAAATGAAAATATTGAATGCATAGACTAAGCAATTATATGGCTGTGGATCATTTCAATTTATAAACAGAACAAACAATCATATTCCGATGTATTCATCTAACAGTTTATTTGTTGCCAATTACAGAAAGAAAAAAAAAATTGGCTAAATTGTTTAAATGCTATCTTATTTTTCCAGTAACAGAACCTATAATACTAAATGTATCTTTCCTTAAAGTGTTATATATAAAAGGAACACACGACAATCTTGATTTTTTTAAACTAGCGGCGTCCCGTTAGTTTTTTACATATGTTGCACTTTTAAGTCATTAATGTTATTTAGGCCAATTGTTTTTGCGCAATACGTACTGTTGATTATTTGGCACTAAGGTCACAAACATTTGATAGAAGTACAAAGAATATTGAATATTTAATTATATGCAAGCAGGTTCAAACTTAAAATGATAATGTATAAATAAATCGAGGTGCTAGTTTTAATACTTTTTAAAGATTATTACAAACTTCAAGATTGCCATGTGTCCCTTTAAGTAAAAGATGTCTTTTTAATTTAAAATTTGAATTTAAAAGGTAAAACGTGTGCATGTGCGGATTCAGTGGGGAGTCTAACTAAAATCTGCCGAATTAAGAAAATTCACATGTCAACAGAGTTTCGTAAGCTGCAGCACACCACTTTAACTGAGAAGTTACAAAAATGCAATATTTTTTTTTTTTAAAGTTCCGCCCCTAACCTCAAATCCTGGATCCGCAAATAAATATCTGATTAGTCTGTAGTATAATGCATAAAAACAGACTATTGGAATGACGGGACACGACCTATATTTAAACAATAACAAAAAAAGAATATTTCATTAAACATTTTTATGCCAACATTTTACATGGGAGTAAGTATTTTACATAATAGAATAATATCAACATAGGCGTAGGTATATATGCAATAGAAATATTATAATGACAAATGGTTGGGTAACACATAAGACCAACTTAGAGTAAACCCTTTCCAGAAGAAAAACTTTGCCTTCTACCAGAAGAGGATCTGTAAGTATATCAATTGCAGATAACTGGAACAAAAAAAAAAAGACCGACCGAGTTTCCCCGTTGGTTGACCGAGTTTACCCTTTTCGGAACAAATTAATGTTTTGTTCTTTTTCTGGGGTAAAAGCCACGAAACCCGTCTACCACTTGACAGGAAATGATACATTAGGGATCTCTTTACCATTACCCTTATGTACTATATAACCCTCTGGTCCGAGACAGACGAAACAACGACAAACATGACGCGTTTCTGAAAACCTGTCCGAGTTATACCGATTTTCCCCTAGTGTCCAACTGGCCTATCTAAGGAAAAGTTCCACCAAATGTTAGAATAAGGTCAACGGGCCTATCTAAGGAAAAGTTCCCACAAAGTGACAACCAAATGTTAGAATAAGGTCAACGGGCCGGGCCTATCTAAGGAAAAGTTTCCACATAGTGTCCACCACATGTTAGAATAAAGTCAACTGACCCATCTAAGGAAAAGCTTCCACAAAAATACCACCAAATGTTAAAATAAGGTCAACTGGCCTATCTAAGAAAATTTTTCCACATAGTGACCACCACGTTAGAATAAGGTCAACTGACCCATCTAAGGAAAAGCTTCCACAAAGTGACCACCAAATGTTAGAATAAAGTCAACTGACCCATCTAAGGAAAAGCTTCCACAAAGTGACCACCAAATGTTAGATTAAAATAAGGTCAATTGACCTATCTTAGGGAAAGCAAGATCCACTGTTATTCCTGTAATATTATGTCATATATAAGGGAAATCTTTATTTATCTCCATTTTCTACATTTCTTGCATTTTTGCCATTAGGAATATTAATTATCAGGAAAGTTCGAAACAAAGTGTCTTTTCATATTTAATACTAACTGTTGATTATATTGCACCAATAATATATGTATACTCGGTAAAAAAAGTTTTGGACCAGGGTATATAAAGTCATATTAAAATAAAACTCGAAGACAAAATTTAAGTATCTTTTTTTAGTAACCAAGGTCTACTCTACCCGGTTAATTTGGTACCAGAAACATTAAATTCCAAACAAGATTTGATTTAAAAAAAATATCGCGAACACACAAAAGGGTCTGTAAAAAAAGTTGCAAAGTCCATACAAAGTAACAGTTACGGACACATTCGAGTAACCAATAAAAAGATTATTATTTTTTTGCAAACTTGCATTGTAAACGATAATTATTGTTGATTGTTGATCTATTGTGAATTATCAACTGAGATAATAAGGGTTATGGTCGAATGTCATGGTTCAGCGATAATTGTACGGGTTCGAACACTGCCATGGTCCAAAACTTCTTTTTACAGAGTATACATAACATATGGTAGAATAACAATAAGACAAATTTAAAACTTAGTTTTTTAATTATATGCAAGCAGACTTAAAGTTAAAATAATGCTTTATTAATAAACAGAGGTGCTAATTATAATTCTTGATAAAAACTTCAAAATTGCTGTGTCCCTTTAAGACAGATTCCCGTATGTTTTTTTTCCATGGCCAGAAGATAGACTATGGAACTTTCTGGTAAATGTCCTCATTCCACAAAGCAGAGTGCTTTTTCGATTTTGGAATGTATAGTATTTCTGAATCACTAATTTGATGAAGTTTCAATTTACACACCTTAGTTCTGGAATCATTGTCTGAGCTCTCAGATTCTGACGAACTTTGTTTCTTATGCTTCTTTTTCTTCTTGTCTTTCTTCTTCTTTTTCTCTTTCTTTTCCTGCAAGGAGATAACACAGTAATAATTCAACTAGGTCATGATACAGTAACTTTTATGAATTAAAAACACGTTTGCAAGTCAAAAATTGTATGTTTGCATTATTCCATCATTCACCTCAATAGCTATAACAATGCCCCTGGTAACGTCAATGTAGTATTTTCCACGACCTCAATTTACACTATAACAATGGGTAACTCGGTGTAAATCAAAAAGATAAAGCTTGTACGAGTTGCCTCTCTTTGGTTAAAATATATCATCGTGGTATATTTTAACTGTGTCCGCTGAAGTGTGATAAAAATATGACGTCATAACAGTGTTATTTTTTTTAATAATTTATTATGCGGCAGTATGCACATTTTTCAGAGAAATCCCTTTCCTTTTTGTACCGCTTATTTACTTGTTGGTTGTTTCTTCTGTTTCCAATCTTCAGTGCTAAACTTCTGTCAAAAAGTAACATCGCATTTGTAACTTGCAGTGAAAAAACGTTTTTTAAATGAGAATGACGGGAACTGGGCTTGGACGGAAACTGACCAGCTACAACTACAACTGGTACACCCCTAACAGATATTAGTGCCTTAATAATATATGATTTTAAGCAGATATAATATAAATTTCAAAATCTGTATATATCAGTAGGATTTAAATGAAGTTTTACCAACCTTTTTCCGTTTCTTGTGAGAAGTAGACTGCTTTTCTTCTGAATTCACTGTCTTCATATAGTCGTCGAGATCTGGTATTATATCATACTTTCCATCACCCGTCTTAAAACAATCCTGGGCCAGGTGACCTGCAAGCAAATCACTTCTGTGAATGGAAACTGGTTATACAAAACGGACCTAGTAACTGTTTACAAACAATCCGTGGCCAGGTGATATACATGTCAATCACAACTGTGAAGAGAAACTGCCAGTTTATCCTTTAATGGGCATCTCGTAAAGTTGTGAAAGATTTCCACCACATTTTCATGCATCAAAATTTCTTCTCTTTTGTTTCCTTCTCCACTATCTGGGGCAGCTCATAATAACCTTTTATGTGTTGATAAACAACAATTCATTTTGTTCTTCATAAAATTATCCACTATTCAAAAATCAACTTTTTTGGTATTTTACTTTTTTTTTCTCGCTTTAGCACACTTTTTTTGCTCATAAAACAAGAATACTGTTAGTCATTTTAATAGCCACTTGATGATTTGAAATTTAAGTATCTTGGTCATTGATAATGATGACACCATTTACTACTTACTTTTATATAAGGACATTCTTTGTAAAATTGTAGATTTTAGTTTATCAGAAAAAGTTTTGTATTCATTAAAAATTAAACTCCTTTATATTAAAAAAAATTGAATTGAATGTTGTTTAACGGCTCATCAACACAGTATAGGTTATTTAGAGTCGCCCCAGAGAGAGGGGAAGGATACATAGGAATCCGGGAACCTGCCCTACTCTTATTATCGAATAGATTCAAAAGAAATGTCACCAATAAGAGGTAAAAGCCCCAAACATTCCGAATCATTTGACCAAGCGTGACCTTGACCTTTGAGGTTCGGACTTGATTCTTGCACACGACATACCTTCTCATTGTTGTGTGAAGTTCATGGAAATCCCTTCAGTTCTTTCATAGTTATGGCTGTGACATGATTGTTTCGGAGGGAAGGACCGACGGTGTGATTACTATATGCCTCCCTTCGGGGACATAAGGGGAATACAATGACATTGATTTGAAAACTAGTGGGTGATTCAATTCAAGATATTTTTAGTACATAACTGTTTGTTCAGTTCATTCTGTATCCTTGCTAGTAAAGGGTCGAAGCTCCTTATTACTATATGCACACCCTACCTGAGCCGCCACACTTCCTGCAAGTTGTATTGAAGACGGCATCCAGCTCTATCTTACGACGTCCCGTGTGACCACCAAACTGTCGTCGCCGCTTCTCATCCTGACTGATACAACACTTTACGTAATCATATTATATCTGGTACAAATGTACAACACATTACGTAATCATTATATATCTGGTACAAATGTACAACACTATGTAATCATTATATATCCGGTTCAAATGCACAACACTACGTAATCATTATATATCTGGTACAAATGCACAACACTATGTAATCATTATATATCTGGTATAAATGTATACAACATTTTACGTAATCATTATATATCTGGTATAAATGCACAACACTATGTAATCATTATATATCTGGTACAAATGTATACAACATTTTACGTAATCATTATATATATCTGGTACAAATGTACAACACTTTACGTAATCATTATATAACTGTTAAAATATTACAACACATTACAAAATTACGACTATACCCGGCACCATTTGTACTGAACTTTAAATAATCATTATATATCCGGTACAAATGTACAACACTTTACGTAATCATTATATATCCAGTACCATTATACAGAACTTTACGTAATCATTATATATCTGGTACAAATGTACAACACTTTACGTAATCATTATATATCTGGTACAAATGTACAACACTTTACGTAATCATTATATATCCGGCACCATTTATACTGAACTTTAAATTATCATTATATATCCGGTACAAATGCACAACACTTTACGTAATCATTATATAACAGTTAAAATATTACAACACATTACAAAATTACGACTATATCCGGCACCATTTATACTGAACTTTAAATAATCATTATATATCCGGTACAAATGTACAACACTTTACGTAATCATTATATATCCAGTACCATTATACAGAACTTTACGTAATCATTATATATCTGGTACAAATGTACAACACTTTACGTAATCATTATATATCTGGTACAAATGTACAACACTTTACGTAATCATTATATATCCGGTACCATTTATACAGAACTTTAAGTAATCATTACATATCTGGTACAAATGTACAAAACTTTACGTAATCAATATATATCCGGTACCATTTATACAGAACTTTATGCAATCATTATATACCTGGTACACGTGTATAAAACACTTTAAGAAATGATTACCATTTATACATATGTTAGAAATGTATAGATCTCCTTATGTAACCGATATATATCTTGTACAAAAGTATAAAAAGCTGGTAGTTTACGTATGGAATTCCTATTTATTTGACCATAACACTGTTATCAAACTTGGCCGAGATATTATGCCCATAAACACTGTCCCCAAGTTTCATCAAGATTGGATTACAAATGTTAAATTATTTGAGCGGACACCGCAAACATTGTCAATTTTTAAAAATCAAAAGACCATAACTGCAGTATTATAAGTGTGATCTAGCTAGTTATCAAACCTGGATAAGATAGTATGCCCGTAAATGTTGTCCCCAAGTTTCAGCAAGATTGGATTATATATGTTAACATTTATTTATTGAGCCGACAATAAAACGTCAATTTTCAAAAATTAAAGGATCATAACTCGGGCATTATAGATGTGTTCAGGCTGGTTACTGGACTTGGTTGAGAGCTATATTGCCTATAAAAATTGTCACCAAGTTTCATCAAGATTGGATAATAAATGTTCAAGTTATTGAGCAGAAATAAAACAAAAGTTAATTTTCAACAATCAACGGGTCGTAACTCCGGCATTATAGGTGGGGTCTGGCTGGTTATCGAACTTGGCTGAAATATTGTGGGAAAAAATATTTTGTAACCAAACCTGAAGTCAATCCAGGCAGACGTTCTCTTTTAAATGATCAGAAACCAATCTGCCCAGGCAGGCGTTCTCTTTTAAATGATCAGAAACCAATCCGCCCAGGCAGGTGTTCTCTTTTAAATGATCAGAAACCAATCCGCCCAGGCAGGCGTTCTCTTTTAAATGATCAGAAACCAATCCGCCCAGGCAGGCGTTCTCTTTTAAATGATCAGAAACCAATCTGCCCAGGCAGGCGTTCTCTTTTAAATGATCAAAAACGAATCCGCCCACCCATACGTATGCTCGCCCTGCGCGAAAACATAATACGACCATTTCCAGCTTGTAACTGCTTTTTTCCCTTAATTATGTTATCAGCTGCCATATTACAAATCTAATCAGAATATATCAGAACCCATGACAAAACAAACATGTACCTTAGCTCTATATTATTAGGGTCAAGGTCGTGACCTGTGGTCTGATTCACTGTCTTCATGGCAAGACCGATCTTCTCGCCTGCTTCCTAAAAAGACAAGGAACACTTAAAATCATTTCTGTTAAACATGTTAAAGGGACATATGGCAATTTTGATTTTTTAAAATTCACAGTGTCCTGTTAGTTTTTCTAAATAACTTGCATTTGTTCAATAATTAATATTAATTATAGAATAGTATAAAAACAAAAAATATTTTTGCATACTGTTGACTTTTAATTTTATTGCACCAATTTAAACCTATGGTAGAATAAGAAGACAAAATGAAAACTCTACTTTTTATTTAATTATGTGCAAGCAGGTTTAAAGTCAAAATGACACTGAATTAATAACTGGAGATGCTAATTTTAATGTTTGATAAAACTTTAAGATTGCCGATTGCCCCTTTAAAGAAATTCCTTTCAAAAACAGTGCAAAATTACGAAAGGCAGTAAATAGCCTGCATGTCGTGTTTATAACATAATGCATCTGCACCTATTTATAACCTGGATTTACAAACACAGGGTATTCCTTAATAGTTGGTAAGCAGGTGATGTACCTTCCTCATAGATAGTCGGTAAGCAGGTGATGTACCTTCCTCATAGAAGTCCCCAACACAACAACAAAAGGAAGAACTGTAAATCACCAGCCCACTTTAAAACTTGCCATGCTACTCAAAAACAAAGGAAAGCTCTGCAACACATTCATATTTTTTTAGTCGGGAACTTTTGAAATTTCAATAGTATTTTTAGTTAGAAATGTAAAATTAAAATTATTTCTAAATGTCAAGGAAGACAATCATACAAATGACATTTGCCCAGGTTAGTTTTGATATTTCTATACTTTGTACGCGTTCACGGTTTGCAACACATGTAGGACTGCTAGGTGGCTTACACAGTTTAAACAACTCCCACCCTGGATAATTTATTATAAGATGCAAGTCTTAGAAATGGGAGTTAGATAATAACAAGTCCAGTTCTCCTGGGTGTGCCCCCTTTATTCCCGGTGCACTCCTAAGTGCAGGAAAACATGGGGTATCACGTGTCTACCGCGTAGTATTCCAGTGTAGCAGCACTATAAAGTTAAGCACTGAGGGCGTCCGTCGCCGAGTGGTTTGAGTCTCTGACTTGAAATCACTTGCCCCTCACCACTGTAGGTTCGATCCCTCATGCACCTAGGAATCTTTATGTGAGGAAGCTATCCAGTTTGCTTGCGGAATGTCAGTGGTTCTACCCAGGTGCCCAACCGTGCAAAAAAATTGCCCAGAGGGGCAACTGGGGTCTTCCTCCACCAGTGGAAGCTGGAAAGTCGCCATATCACCTTAGCTGTTGGTGCGACTATAAAATCTAATTCAATTCAATTCACTGCTACAATTAAACATCGTCATGCTATGACTGAAACATTGCTAAAAGCGACATTAAACACCATACATACATAAACTGATATTGTTGATATTTCTTTGTATATTAATTTTAATACAATATACAACTTACATCGAGGGAGATAACCTTGCAATATACCATTTCTCCTCTAGAAAACATATCAGATGGGTCGTCAACCCTGGAACTTGAAATCTGAGATTTGTGCACCAGTCCTGCAGCATAAAATAGAGAAGTGAGAATTAACATTTCTTAATTTGATTTAAGCAATCTTCTATCCAGATTTTACAGTCAAATCAAGCCAAGTAAACTGCAAACATTTCTTCTGAAAGTGATGCACTGCAATCTTGAGGTATTAATAACTGCTTGTGTGTAATTATATGTTTTATAGTTTCTCCACCATTGGCCCCGTGTGGTTCCCGGGGGCCCCCGTTTGGACACGGGGCAAAGAATAGGGCCATTGCAGATCCCTTTGGAGGGGTAGGCAGAGGGGTAGAATCCCCCCCAAATTCATGTTCATTTTATCATTTTTTGTTCATGTTCATTAAAGGTCTTCATCATGATCCCTGCATTGTTTCAGGTGCTATCTCGCTCGCATCAAAAGAGCAGTGGCAGAAAAACAATAACGTGGCTCCAGCGTAAATGGAGTTTCTACGATAGAATTTGCAGCAACTCTGAAGTTCAGGGTGAGAAGGTTCTAGGCCCATTTTCCATATTTTATATTGTTGTACATGGAAGATGAGCCTGGCATGTTCATGCCTGTTAGGCGCCATATAACCTTTTCATGTGTTGGTGCACCTTAAAACCCAATTCAATTCAATTCCTCCACCATAGTACTGATCCGACATCCTAAAGGTCATAAACCACTATTGCATTTTCCATAGACTTACTGTTTAAAGGGACACACGGCCATCTTGAAAGAGTTCGAAATGGGTGTCTCAATTTATATATCCAGTATCATTTTAACTTTTACACAGGTTACATTTAAATAAATCAAATTTTAAGTATTCACTATTTCGTCTTATTATACTAAAAGTTTTAATATATTATTCGTGCAATAATATAAAAACTTAAAAATATGCAAAAACAAATTCCTTGATAATATTCTTATAATTAATATTAATGATTGAACAAATGCAAGTTATTTAGAAAAACTAATGGGACGCCATGAGTTTTTAAAATCAAGATTGCCGTGTGTCCCTTTAATGTTTTCCCATCTGACATGCAAACAAAAAACCCAGGCTTACTATTGCTTACCCTGCTACACAGACGCAGCTTAGATACATGTAAACAGGAACTTCGTGTTAGGGGTTGACCTATTTTTAGTGCCACTTCTAAGTGTCCGAAGGTCATGACCATACAATTTGAGGGAATCCCCAAATAAATTTATGAAAATCACCCTCTTTCCTTTTTATTCTGCTATATCATAGAGCTAAATCACAAATGAAAGCTATGTTAAATAATAATCAGAACTAAATAACAAATTTAAGTTAACTTGATTGAATTTCCCACCTAGTCTATCATCCAATAAAAATAAAGCCTATGTATCAAGCCTAGTAATCAGCAGGTGCCCGAGATGATCATCCGTAACGAAGATTTGTCTAGACTCGGTAAGTAAACACACGCATTTCAGTTCTAATTCTCAGTCCATAAAGATATAATTATGCCTAAAGTATCGCAATCAATGGTAAAAAGACTCAGATAATATTCACTTCTGCTAACACTTAGCGAATTGAGAGCAGAATCAAAGAAAGTTAAAAATGAAAAAACTCCGCTGAGAAATCTTCTCGCTAAAATAACACCGAGTCTTTTTACCATTGATTGTGATACTTTAGGCACAATTATATCTTTATGGACTGAGACTTAGAGCTGATATGCGTGTGTTTACTTACCGAGTCGAGACAAATTTTCGTTACGGATGATCATCTTGTGCACCTGCCGATGACGTCGATTCCTGGGCTTGTGTATGCATTAGGCATTGGGGTTTCCATATAATTTTTCCGCAAATCAGATCAGTTTTTGCAATAAGTATAGGCACAATCAGTGTATTAGGCAGAAATTCAAGACTTGGGTGTGCAAATCTGCAAACAGGGTGTGTATAATAATTTGCTAACATGCGCTAAGAGACAATTAGTGCCAAATTGATGTCTCTGGGGCAATTTATTTTTACATATTTTTTTTTTACTCCCACCCCGGCACTCCAACAAATATTGGCCACGATTTTCAAAAACGGCCGTGCAAAAGACGGCTGCACGGTTGGCTGGCTAATACACTGGGCACAACTGAGTCTGTACTTATGAGGCGCGTGTAGTGTAATGTGTCTATCTACAGCCTACTTAATTGTAGCAGATAGTACTGAAGGTTCAGTGCAAAACTATTGTATCTCCTTCTTTATTCATATGTAGTTACAATAGTTTTGCACTGAACTCTCAATTATTATAGTGCTGCCACACTGGAATACCACACTGTAGTACATGATGCCCCACTTGGCCACATTATTCCAACACTGGGCAAACCAGATGTAGCATTACCCATTATTTGCTCGTCAAGCAAGGGTTACAAGTGACTACTACCATGTTTTTAGCTCTACTGGCCGAAGGCCAGCAGAGCTTATGGGATGACGAGTTGTCAGCCGCCCGCCCGTCATCCGTTTACTTTTGTCTTGTGAACACTCTAGGGCCTTCATTATTAATTGGATCTTTACGAAACTTTGCCAGTGTCTTTATATCAATGAAAGGTTGGACAAGTTCGAAAACCAGCCAGATCGGATTAATTTCAACGGAGTTATGGCCCTTGTTTTGCTGAAAAATGCCATATTAAGCCTTGTGAACACTCTAGAACATTCATTTATTATTTGATCTTTACCAAACTTGCACAGATTGTTAATACCAATGAAAGGTTGGACAAGTTCGAAAATCAGCTAAATTGGGTCAGTAACATCTGAGTTATGGTCCTTGTTTTTTCTGAAAATGCTATTTTCTGCTTTGTGAACGCTCTAGCACCTTCATTTATTATTTGATCTTTACCAAACTTGCACAGATAGTTAATAACAATGAACGCTTGGACAAGTTCGAAAAACAGCTAAATTGGGTCAGTAACACCAGAGTTATGGCCCTTGTTTTTTCTGGAAAATGCCATTTTATGCCTTGTGAACACTCTAGCACCTTCATTTATTATTTGATCTTTACCAAACTTTCACAGATTGTTAATATCAACGAAATCTCGGACAGAGATACAGGCCCTCTTGGACCTCTTGTTAAAGTCTGGTATGATGCAACGGGACTGAACCCACGACCTCCGTAATACAAGGCAAACACTCTTTGATCACTAAACCAGTGCTTTGGTATGATAAATAACCATTACAATTTGATCTATTTATTCAATGTAAAATTTCCTTTGCAGCCGCTTACCGGTACATAATAGTAGAAGTACAGCCGCTTGCCGGTACATAATAGTGGAAGTACAGCCGCTTGCCGGTACATAATAGTGGAAGTACAGCCGCTTACCGGTACATAATAGTAGAAGTACAGCCGCTTGCCAGTACATAATAGTAGAAGTACAGCCCCTTACCGGTACATAATAGTAGAAGTACAGCCGCTTACCGGTACATAATAGTGGAAGTACAGCCTCTTACCGGTACATACTAGTAGAAGTACAGCAGCTTACCGGTACATAATAGTAGAAGTACAGCCACTTACTGGTACATAATAGTAGAAGTACAGCCGCTTACCGGTACATAATAGTGGAAGTACAGCCGCTTACCGGTACATAATAGTGGAAGTACAGCCGCTTGCCGGTACATAATAGTAGAAGTACAGCCGCTTACTGGTACATAATAGTGGAAGTACAGCCGCTTGCCGGTACATAATAGTAGAAGTACAGCCGCTTACCGGTACATAATATTGGAAGTACAGCCGCTTGGCGGTACATAATAGTAGAAGTACAGCCGCTTACTGGTACATAATAGTAGAAGTACAGCCGCTTACCGATACATAATAGTGGAAGTACAGCCGCTTACTGGTACATAATAGTGGAAGTACAGCCGCTTACTGGTACATAATAGTGGAAGTACAGCCGCTTGCCGGTATATAATAGTGGAAGTACAGCCGCTTGGCGGTACATAATAGTGGAAGTACAGCCGCTTGGCGGTACATAATAGTGGAAGTACAGCCGCTTACCGGTACATAATAGTAGAAGTACAGCCGCTTGCCGGTACATAATAGTAGAAGTACAGCCGCTTACCGGTACATAATAGTGGAAGTACAGCCGCTTACCGGTACATAATAGTAGAAGTACAGCCGCTTACCGGTACATAATAGTAGAAGTACAGCCGCTTACCGGTACATAATAGTGGAAGTACAGCCGCTTACCGGTACATAATAGTAGAAGTACAGCCGCTTACCGGTACATAATAGTGGAAGTACAGCCGCTTACCGGTACATAATAGTAGAAGTACAGCCGCTTACCGGTACATAATAGTGGAAGTACAGCCTCTTACTGGTACATAATAGTGGAAGTACAGCCGCTTACCGGTACATAATAGTGGAAGTACAGCCGCTTACTGGTACATAATAGTGGAAGTACAGCCGCTTACCGGTACATAATAGTGGAAGTACAGCCGCTTGCCGGTACATAATAGTAGAAGTACAGCCGCTTGCCGGTACATAATAGTGGAAGTACAGCCGCTTACCGGTACATAATAGTGGAAGTACAGCCGCTTACTGGTACATAATAGTGGAAGTACAGCCGCTTACTGGTACATAATAGTAGAAGTACAGCCGCTTACCGGTACATAATAGTAGAAGTACAGCCGCTTACCGGTACATAATAGTAGAAGTACAGCCGCTTACTGGTACATAATAGTGGAAGTACAGCTGCTTACTGGTACATAATAGTGGAAGTACAGCCGCTTGCCGGTACATAATAGTGGAAGTACAGCCGCTTACCGGTACATAATAGTGGAAGTACAGCCGCTTGCCGGTACATAATAGTGGAAGTACAGCCGCTTACCGGTACATAATAGTGGAAGTACAGCCGCTTACCGGTACATACTAGTGGAAGTACAGCCGCTTGCCGGTACATAATAGTGGAAGTACAGCCGCTTGCCGGTACATAATAGTGGAAGTACAGCCGCTTACCGGTACATAATAGTAGAAGTACAGCCGCTTACCGGTACATAATAGTAGAAGTACAGCCGCTTGCCGGTACATAATAGTGGAAGTACAGCCGCTTGCCGGTACATAATAGTAGAAGTACAGCCGCTTACCGGTACATAATAGTGGAAGTACATCCGCTTACTGGTACATAATAGTGGAAGTACAGCCGCTAGCCAGTACATAATAGTAGAAGTACAGCCGCTTACCGGTACATAATAGTGGAAGTACAGCCGCTTGCCGGTACATAATAGTAGAAGTACAGCCGCTTCCCGGTACATAATAGTAGAAGTACAGCCGCTTGCCGGTACATAATAGTAGAAGTACAGCCGCTTGCCGGTACATAATAGTGGAAGTACAGCCGCTTACCGGTACATAATAGTGGAAGTACAGCCGCTTCCTGGTACATAATAGTGGAAGTATAGCCGCTTGCCGGTACATAATAGTAGAAGTACAGCCGCTTACCGGTACATAATAGTAGAAGTACAGCCGCTTGCCGGTACATAATAGTAGAAGTACAGCCGCTTGCCGGTACATAATAGTAGAAGTACAGCCGCTTGCCGGTACATAATAGTAGAAGTAAAGCCGCTTGCCGGTACATAATAGTAGAAGTACAGCCGCTTACCGGTACATAAAAGTAGAAGTACAGCCGCTTGCCGGTACATAATAGTAGAAGTACAGCCGCTTACCGGTACATAATAGTAGAAGTACAGCCGCTTGCCGGTACATAATAGTAGAAGTACAGCCGCTTGCCGGTACATAATAGTGGAAGTACAGCCGCTTACCGGTACATAATAGTAGAAGTACAGCCGCTTACCGGTACATAATAGTGGAAGTACAGCCGCTTACCGGTACATAATAGTGGAAGTACAGCCGCTTACCGGTACATAATAGTAGAAGTACAGCCGCTTACCGGTACATAATAGTAGAAGTACAGCTGCTTACCTGTACATAATAGTAGAAGTACAGCCGCTTACCGGTACATAATAGTAGAAGTACAGCCGCTTGCCGGTACATAATAGTAGTACAGCCGCTTGCCGGTACATAATAGTAGAAGTACAGCCGCTTGCCGGTACATAATAGTAGCAGTACAGCCACTTGCCGGTACATAATAGTGGAAGTACAGCCGCTTGCCGGTACATAATAGTAGAAGTACAGCCGCTTGCCGGTACATAATAGTGGAAGTACAGCCGCTTGCCGGTACATAATAGTAGAAGTACAGCCGCTTGCCGGTACATAATAGTAGAAGTACAGCCGCTTACCGGTACATAATAGTAGAAGTACAGCCGCTTACCGGTACATAATAGTAGAAGTACAGCCGCTTGCCGGTACATAATAGTAGAAGTACAGCCGCTTGCCGGTACATAATAGTGGAAGTAATAATCATGATAATTGGAATCTTTTCCTTCATGATTTTTGGGGTTTAATGTATTTTATATTTGGTATTAAAATAAGCTTCTTAAAGCAGAACTTGGTTCTAAATCAACAAATCCGCTTTTGATATGTTTTTAAGTATTAAATATCATTATAAATAGGATTATTACTATGCCATTGATGTATGTTCAGTAAAAATATGTTTTTAGAGATAAAAATCGAACAGGCGAACAGGCATTGCTAAAATATCGAAAAAAATCTAAGGGGAAAAACTCTTGTGCGAATTACCGGAAGTGACGTCATTGGGAACAAACCATTTTTTGTTTACATTGGGACTGAACGCAAAACAGTATACCTTGTGTGAAAATGCGAGAATTAAGCGATCATGATACCGAGTCAGAGGAAATGCCCTTTAAGACGGTTACACAATGTGCAACCTTACGATTTTGAGCCAGAATACGTGTCTGAGGACGAAAATACATCGGATTCATCAACTGATGATGGAAGTCGAACGCGGTGCAAATGGAGAGCTTGTAAAGACTATCGTGTCATGTCATTCGTTACGTTCACGGGTTCATTACACTATTCACTAATCTAACAAAATAGTGTCTTTATACACTGACAGCAACAACAAACAAACAACAACGTAAACATTGTTTTCATCGAAATCTGACAGTAAGTCACCCGCAACACTGCAATATCTTGGTACATACACAATAACCGCGAAATGTAGTATATTCCGAATGAATGGACCTGGTCTAAATACGATTGCAGATTTTTTTTGCCGATAAGTAGACATGGAAAAAATATATTTATTAGATATTATCCATAATTGATAAAAAAAATAATGAAAACAATAATAAATGAAACTGCATATAATTTCTATAGTATTATACATTTGCCATAAGTCGCCATCAACACCAAACACTCTAGGAGCGGTGTTTGTAATATGACACGATCTCTAGTCTCCACTGCCCCCAAATATCAATACAGACTAATCAAATACTGCGGTGCACTATTGAAGTACAGCCTAATTAGGGTACATACGTCGGTATATCACAAAAGCACGCACCATTTAGGGAAACCTAGTTTTATGATATATTTCCTGTTTATTGCAATTACTTGAGCGGTGTAATACCGCCGAGGACAGACGCGTATTGCACTAGACGGATATATCACATGATATGCGAGCTCTAATTGTCGCGTGCAAAGACAGAAAAATACTATGATTTAAATAATATAGCCAAATGTATTATGAGCACGATATAGACAGTTAGTAAGTATTCATACTCATGTATACTTACTCCTGATATACAGATCGAAAACAGACCAAACATATGAAATTACCATAATATAAAGTATATTATTTTATTATACTTGTTTTATTTATTGCACGAGCTAAGAGGCGTTATTGTTGTTGCTTTGCCATAAAACATTACTGAATTAATATAAAAGCTAGTAATATTATTAATTTTCTGCCTTGTAATAGATATCCATGAAACATTTTGTTGTTTTTTTCAAATCCATAGACCTATATATGTTGATAATATATATTTATAAAACTATTGGCAGAAGGGGTTTATAATTTAAAATTATTAAAATTAAAATTTGGGAACAAAGGCACAGAGTTTTTTTTACCGGATTCATTTAAATTTATATGCTGAACGTTCTTAGCAATATTTTAAAAAATGACGGCTACATATTATTAGCGCCGTCAACTCTTCATTGATTCACGTAAAGACGCATCTTCTAATTCAACAGCTAAACATTCACGGTGTATATAAAGATCTAAGACTATACACCTTTCTTTAAATTATCATACGTATACCCGATGAGGTGCTAATATAATTGAACATAAATTTCAATCTTACTTCATGTATGAATTTCCTCCTCAACGCCGGTCGAATAGGCGAATACAACTTGCTTCAATTTTTTTGAAGTTATTAACATATTAAGAAATGCGGACGTAAACATTAACCTGATGCTAATCAACACATAAATGCAATTTGTGACCATGAACTTTGACCTATAGACCCCATAAGATCCTTCGAACAGTCAAGCTAAAAATAATAAATTATTTGTAAAGTTTGACCCAGGAGCTAGGTCCACAAAGGTCTATGCTGGTTGGATGGTTGTATCCATCTGTTAATGCCCAGTAAGTGTATATATGGTTATAGGGTAGGGATCTCAACGGTTTACAAGTTATGACCTAGGGGCTATGTCACCAGGAGTGGGGAAGGAGTCCAGGGTCTATGCTAGTTGGATGGTAGTATCTGTCTGTTCATGCCCAGTAAGTGTATATATAGTTATAGGGTAGGGATCTTAACGGTTTCCAAATTATGACCCAGAGGCTATGTCCCCAGGGTTGGGGAAGTTAGACTGGGGTCTATGCTGGTTGAGTGGTTGTATCCATCTGTTCATGCCCAGTAAGTGTATATATATATATGGATATAGGGTGGGGATCTCAATGGTTTCCAAGTTATGTTCCCAGGGGTGGGGAAGGAGCCCGGGGTATATGCTGGTTGGATGGTTGTATCCATCTGTTAATGCCCAGTAAGTGTATACATGGTTATAGGGTGGGGTTCTCAACGGTTTACAAGTTATGACACAGGGGCTATGTCACCAGGGGTGGGGAAGGAGTCCGGGGTCTTTGCTGGTTGGGTGGTTGTATCTGTCTGTTCAAGCCCAGTAAGTGTATATATGGTTATAGGGTGGGGATCTCAATGGTTTCCAAGTTATGACCGAGGGGCTATGTCCCCAGGGGTGGGGAAGGAGACCGGGGTCTATGCTGGTTGGGTGGTTATATCTGTCTGTTCATGCCCAGTAAGTGTATATATGGTTATAGGGTGGGGATCTCAATGGTTTCCCAAGTCATGACTGAGGGGATATGTCCCCAGGGGTGGGGAAGCAACCCGGTGTCTATGCTGGTTGGATGGTTGTATCTGTCTGTTCATGTCCAGTAAGTGTTTATGTGGTTATAGGGTGGGGATCTCAATGGTTACTAAGTTATGACTCATGGGGCCCACCCACACCCTCATGTTTCACCTCTTGTGACCCAGGGTCACCATTTGATTAAACTAGGTAAAGGACTACTAGACAATTTCAATGCTACATACAAAATATCTAAGCTGCAGCCCTTTTTGTTTCGGAGAAGAAGATTTTGAAGTGTTTTTCCTATATACTTCTATGTAAAAATTACATTTTTACCTATTCAGGGGTCATAATTTTGTCAAAATGAATGGAAGAGTTATGGGGATTGTTGAATAAGGTGAAACATTAGTTTAAAATTTTAAAGCAATAACTTGAGTTGTTTTGAAGTTATAAATCTATTGCACAAAAACTTTAAAGTAAAGACAAGACAATCAAATGGCCATAACTTTGTCAAAATGAAAGGAAGAGTTATGGGGATTGTTGGATAAGGTGCAGAATTTGATGGGAAACATTAGTATAAAGTTTTAATGCAATAGTTTGAGTATTTTTAAAGTTATAAATCTATTGCACAAAATCTTTAAGGTAAAGACATGACAATCAAAGGGCCATAACTTTGTCAAAATGAAAGGAAGAGTTATGGGGATTGTTGGATAAGGTGCAGAATTGATGGGAAACATTAGTATACAGTTTTAATGCAATAGCTTCAGTAGTATTGAAGTTATAAATCTATTGCATAAAAACTTTAAGGTGAAGCTGGGGAAGCCGATGTGAGTAGGATAGCTCTGACTATTCTTTGAATATAGTCGAGCTAAAAATGAATAAGAATGTGGGGTGGGGGTCTTACACCTCTGCATGTGGCAGTGTGTTTGTGAGATTGCTGTGGTGTATTCTACCCTGGTAACCACACGGGGGAGATTTTTTAAGAACTGTCTGAATCGTCTGTGTGCTGCTTAGTAATTGTTTCTGTGTAAACAGTTTACCTCTGGTGTGCACATCTTCAGTTGGTAAAATGTTATAAATATATTTAACCCTTAATCCGCTAAGCACGACTATAATAGCCTTTGATCAGGGTTTAAAATGTCCAGCTGCTGATCAGTCATTTTCTGTTTAAATTCAATTTGAAGATAAGGGTTCAGACAGTTTATGTATTCAAAAATGCTACTGTTTACATTAGCGTTGGTCCCTGAAACGTCTTGGGGAAATATTAAAAGTAAGACTGAAATGGTTTGGCAAAAACTTGTTTAAGGGGGACTAGTAACAACGGAATATTTTCAAAACTAACCTTGACGCCTGGTTCCTGGCAATGTGACAAACAAACCATATTCCTTAACTGAAGCTACCTGTTGAACAAAAACACAGAATTAGTTATACTATCTTTTGGTAAACAAATGGTTTAATACACTTAAGCAGCTTATAATAATATTCTTGTTTTTACTGTTATAGCAGAGCATTTCTTTTGTTTTTAAGTAAGCCATATTCCCCTGGCAATAGACAATTACCCGATTTTATTTGCCATCAAACTGTTTGCATGACATCATCACTCGAACACAGTCTGTGAGGACCCCCTCGCTTACAGGGTGAGTGCTCTACCAACTGAGCTAACCAGGCCACCGGGTACCCAATTGAACATCACCACACTTCTCCACCTTTTAACATTTTAAGAGCTATCCCAGCTCTCTGGTCTCTCAGACCCCCGGTGCCGCTATCACAAGTTCACCAAATTATCTTCATCGCCAATGAAGTAAACCAATGGGAAAAAGTGTGGCCAGTAAAGGGCTGAAACGCAGGTGCCCTCGTTTACTGGGCGAGTACTCTACCAACTGAGTTAACTGGGCCACCAGGTACCCAATATCACCACAGTACATATGCTGACAGATTGTTGGCATTGTCAATGCATCAATTACACTTGTTGAAGTGATTTGCTTACATCAATTACATTTATGAAACTTCGACAACTCAACTGACTTCGAACAGTTAAGACCTACCATGTTTATTGTATATTCTACTCAGTATGCCAAGTAAAAAAATAATCAGAAGCAGACCTGGTAACAACAGTAAGTCTTACAAAACACTACATATTTCTAAAATGATTGGATAGGCTGACCAATTTTGCATGCATATTCGCGAAAACCAACGACATCCAGTGTATTCAGTGGTGAGCATAAATATACATACTTCTCCTTGGAATATATAATACATTGGCGGTGCAGGAGTGTCATCTTGTCTCGGGCGCTTTTGTTGGGATCTGTCATCATAGTCTGCATGCCTTTTTGCCATTTTGAGTAAATATTTTTGGTTTTCTTTTTGATTTTTCAAGGGGCATTACTCTTATCATTAATATAAATATTTTAAATGCCAGAAAGGAAGTAAATGAACCGAAGTGGTCGGAAATTGACCGAACCTGGGAATCATTGAAGTAGGAATTGAATTGAATGTTGTTTAACGGCTCATCAACACATTATAGGTTACTTAGAGCCACCACCACCCACCCCCACTCAATGTCCCCTATTAACATGATTACACAATTACCAGTGTTAAGTTTGTTTTGTTTTAAAGTTAGTATGTATGAAGCACAGAAAAGCGTAATGATTATTTTGTTGCATATATATTGTAAAAATCTGTCACGTGTGTGTATATCATAATTGTAAACTAGATGGGTGTTCCGCCGAATGCGTGTGTCGCCTGTCAGCGCTTTGTCAGTATAACAAGTTTTTTTGGACCGAGATAAATGACCTTGACAAACTGGCATGAGTAAGATTTTGTGAAGAAAACAATGAGTATATACCCATATAATGACCTTCAGTGTGACCTTGACCTTGATATTTTAGTATGGTCATGTCGATGCTGTCATGATGAGCATATATTAAAAGTTTGATGAAGAAATATCAAGAAATGAGAAAGTTATAACCAACGTTAAGTTTTCATGAAGAAAAAAACGAGTATTTAACCCATATAATGACCTTCAATGTGACCTTGACCTTTATATTTTAGTATGGTCATGTCGATGTTGTCATGATGAGTATATATTGAAAGATTGATGAAGAAATATCAAGAAATGAGAAAGTTATAACCAACGTTAAGTTTTCGTGAAGAATAAAACGAGTATTTAACCCATATAATAACCTTCAGTGTGACCTTGACTTTTACATTTTAGTATGGTCATGTCAATGTTTTCATGATGAGTATATATTGAAAGTTTGATGAAGAAATATCAAGAAATGAGAAAGTTATAACCAACGTTAAGTTTTCATGAAGAAAAAACGAGAATTTAACCCATATAA
This sequence comes from Cyrtodaria siliqua, assembly GCA_037043455.1. Lineage (NCBI taxonomy): Eukaryota > Metazoa > Mollusca > Bivalvia > Adapedonta > Hiatellidae > Cyrtodaria > Cyrtodaria siliqua. The sequence goes on from JAWPHD010007657.1 coordinate 67,194, forward strand.
TGACCTTCAGTGAACTTGACCTTTATATTTTAGTATGGTCATGTCCATGTTTTCATGATGAGTATATATTGAAAGTTTGATGAAAAAATAACGAGAAGTGAGAAAGTTATAACCAACGTTAAGTTTTCGTGAAGAAAAAAAAGTATTTAACCCATATAATGACCTTCAGTGTAACCTTAACCTTTATATTTTAGTATGGTCATGTTGATGTTGTCAGGATTATTATATATTGAAAGTTTGATGAAGAAATATCAAGAAATGAGAAAGTTATAGCCAAAGTTAAGTTTTCATGAAGAAGAAATTGAGTATTTAACCCATATAATGACCTTCAGTATGACCTTTATCTTTATATGTTATTATGGTCATGTTGATGTTGTAATGATGAGTATATATTGACAGTTTATGAAGTAATATCAAGAAATGAGGGAGTTATAACCAACGTTAAGTTTTCTTGAAGAAAAAAAAGAGTATTTAACCCATATAATGACCTTCGGTGTGACCTTGACCTTTATATTTTTAACAATATATAAGTAACCAAAGGAGTACGAACTGACTTTAGTACGAGATCATCCGGAAGCATTTAGAAATAAATAGGGGGACGTTTTGACTAAACAATTAATAGAGTGGGTACGTTTTGATCAATTTAAGGACGTTTTGACTAGGGGACGTTTTGACTGTAGTTAGCTCGGAGGATAGACCGATACACGGACCGACCGGTTTCTGTCCCCATCCGACGGGCGAGGCTAAGGGATTGAAGAAATAACCAGGGGGCTGGCGTGGCGCAGTCGGTAGCGCGGCGGATTTGTAACCGGAGGCCCCGGGTTCAATCCTCCGTGGTGCCACTGAGTTCCGTCGGTGTGTTCTTGGGCAAGACACTTCACCTTAGCCTCGTCCGTCGGATGGGGACGTAAACCGGGCGGTCCGTGTATCGGTCTATCCTCCGAGCTAACTACATCCCGTGTATCGGTCTATCCTCCGAGCACGTTAAAGAACCATAGGAATCTATTCGATAATAAGAGTAGGGCAGGTTACCGGATTCCTATGTATCCTTCCCCTTTCTCTGGGGCGGCTCTAAATAACCTATACTGTGTTTTCATGATGAGTATATTCAACAACATTCAATTCAATTCATAAAGTTTCTTAAAGGGACACACGGCAAATAATGTATTTAAACATATTGTCAAAAAAGAAAAAAAATGAAAACTTTTTTTTTTTTTTAATTATATGCTTGCAGGTTACAGCTGGGATGAACATTATATAAAGCCCTGGTTACAGGGAAACTGTCCGTAAGTTAGCAGATATTGAGCATAGCCAAATAACTGTTTGACTTTTATTCAGTGAAATGTATAGGCTACATGAAAAAAAATATTAGCGTAGACCCAGATAAGCATACAGTAATACATTCGCGTGTTTGAAAAAAAAAAGAGAGTTTTGTAATTTATTATTTGTAAATAATGTGGGACCCACATTATTTACATGTTCTGCTGATCACGTGACATCCATTAGCGCATTAGCTGTTATAGGTTGTATCTCTTGGCCTTAAATTCACCAACCATTCTTGAGAATATTCTTAGACTTAAGCTCAAGTATGCAAATTTCAATCACAAATATTTCTATAAGTTTACAGGGTAAACGCTCATAACAAGCTGCTATGTATAAATATGATGAATAGCAAATAGCAACTTCTTACAAGTGTTTATCTTTGAAGATCATGAAAATATTTGTGAACGAATTGTCAGTACTTGAGCTCAAGTCTAAGGATAGTTTAAAGAATGGTTGGTGAATTCCAGGCCTGACACCGTTAGCTCAGTCGGTAGCGACCTCGACTATTGCGACGATCGACTGTTATTACCTGTTATTACCTGCGAGTGTAACTTTAGCGTGGGTTACGAGTTCAACCCCACAAAGCGGTACTTCTTTTTTGTACCGCTATTGAATTCCATCAAACAATGTTGTTTTTATTTTGTAAATATTCAATAATGGTTGGTGTGTTTGTCAACGAAATTATTTAGTGTTTTATAGGCTAAAAGTTACGGACATTGTCCCTTTAAGTCAAAATGATACTGGATAAATAAATCGAGCCTCCTATTTTACTGCGTGATAAAAACGTCAAGTTTGCCGTGTGTCCCTGTAAGATATTTTTCAATTTAAATATACCTTAAGTGAGGTTGCTTTCATAGATTTCTTAAGTTTAAAAGTTACTCTATAAAACATCTTATCTTTCCACCATTTATATATTCCCTCGCTTTCGGCGACGGATAATAACGTGAGATACATATTTCAATGATCTTTGATTAGTGTTTTGTTTTAGTGGGTAAACAAGTTAGTCCTAGATATTGAATTGTCATGCTTTGGATAGAAATACATATTACTCATATACGGTTGTGTTAGTGTTTTAGCATTGTATTTGACATATATTAATTAAACAAGTTTTCAATGTTAATTTAAAGATCTCTCTCTCTCTCTCTCTCTCCACTGATAACACTGGAGCATGACTGTATTGGACCACTTTTAGATAATATGTGTCATTGATAAAGACAGGACTTGTGCCATGCGGCCAAACGTTTCTCTTATCTTACTATCGGATAGATCCCTATGGTTCCATGACATATGCGGAAGATATACGAGGGCTGTTCGTAAAGTTTGTAGACAAGGTACGCCGTTCCCCAACTACTAAGTCACAAGTTGAAGACCTATGTCATGGTAAAGCTAATCCTGTCAATGTGTAATGAAAAGTTATATTTCGCTTTAAATAGATATTAATATTGGAAATACCAGAACGAAACTTAATATTCATAAATCGGATGATTCAGCAAGCAGTCCTCCCTAAATTTACCATGACTCGCTCACCTTATGACGTTGTCGTAGTAACAGCAGGTTAAATAAAAAACAAATTTGGTAAGTTAAGGAAATACTATGTTTTTAAACATTTTCCAACAAACTTGATAGAGGACTAAACGCTAATGCGAGATGCTATATATGAGAGCTCTGGCTCTTTTGATTTCGGGGGAGAAGGTTTTTTCTCTACTTATTGTAATACAAGTGCCTGCACAGGTTTAAATTTTACCCAGTGAATGATTTGAACAAACTTTGTAGAATACTTATACGCTTGTTTTTGCATGCGATTTATGAGAACTATATAGGACCAGGACCTGTTTATTACACGTCTATCTACAGTCCCTGATAGAACGAATCTGCTTTGGTCGTCATTTGCTAGAGACGATTTTTTTCTTCTTTACAAACGCCCCTAATGATAATTATAACATGTGGACTTGCACTGATGTTTGTATAGTTATCTTCTCTTCTAGATAATATCTGTATTAGATACTATAAAACAGTTTACCGCCAAGTTGTTTACCACTTGCCGCAGATTTGTTTTTGTACAGTTATGAAAGAGATTTTATGTTGAGTTTGTCACCTGCTAGCATTGATACGTTTAATCATAAATACGTTTAATGATACTTTATCTCGGTATCTAGATGGCATACTCCATATCGATAATCAGTTTTAACTCATGTGGTCGTTACTGTTTATCCACCAATGAAGCCAACAGTTTGGATATCTTAGCAGCATTCCTCAATCTCCATTTCTCGATTTCAAATGATTACATACATATTAAAATATATGATAAGAGAGATGACTTGAACCTTGACATCTTTAATTATCCACATTTAGATGGGATGTAACTTGTGCTGTACATCTCTCCCAGCGCATTCTTTTTGCTAGAGCTTGCAACGATGTTAAGGACTTCAATTATCAAAATCAAGTAATTACAAGTAAACTCAGCAAGGTATCACTTAAAAGGTAGATGTTTCTCATAGTTCTATCACCGCAACGAAAATCTACAAAAGAAGTACAACATCAACCTAAAACCATTTCTGCGACTAAGAATAACTCAGCGTCACATCGTTCGTTTATTTCATGGAGATGTGATCTAAAAACTTTTGGAGTTAAAGGTGTCTGGGAAGCTTTTCGTGGCAACTATACAAAATTATCAGAAAATGTGTCCGAAAATAATACGACACTTTAGTATTGCAACTCTCATTTTCATACACTTTAGATGTAGCAGGGAGATACTGACAGCTTTAATTAGTTTTGGACAACTTGTGACACATCATTTTTTATTAAATACTGGAGCCTCGTTTAAAACATTACGTGGTCCGAGTATTAACTTTCATACCCCATTCAACCCATTCTCCAAGAAGGTTAAACGGGGTTGTATGAAATAAAAACCTTAATTTCGGCTTTAAAAGTTTTCATATTGTAAAATTAAAACATTTAATAGGTAATTGTAAACAGGTTATCGCATTTTTTTCCAGTATTTTTTTTTTTTTAAACGTGTTTTATTGTCGAAATATCAGTTATAAAATCCTGCTAATATAAGTTTCCCCATCACTTAATGGAATTAAGGCTGGCTCATGTAATGATCCAGAAGAAATTGAATTGGATTAAATCGAACTGGATTAAATATTTGAGTACTAAAGATAATGTACCTAATTTCAAAACTTGAAGAGATCAACTGCAGTAGCTTTCTTTACAACAAATGAGTCAACTATTTTAGAGACAGTTTTTTTTATCTATTTGTTTAAAACCAAAATTATTTCGTTTAAAACATTGTTCGTCAATTTTGGTCAGACACGGGTGATCAGAGCTATTACAAATGTAATCCTTTCCAATTTCTTGAGCTACTGTTACGAAAATGTCATCGAATATATAGGCAACATTAATGATTATCATCTTAGGAAATAATTTTGTCTTGTTCATGTAAATAATTGTTTTAAGATTTAATGGTTTGTCAAAAACTTGAAGATTTACACCCACCAGTACATCTTTCCAGAAAATAATTATTAATTGACATATGTTTTAATTGTGTAACCAAATTTCTTTTATGTTCTAAAACAGTTTCTTACTAAAAATGCTTTTCTAAGGACTTTGTTTAACTGATCCTTTCTTCGGTAGGCCCCTTTGACTGTACATTGCTCATCCATGACCCTGTTTAAACCAGTTTCCAAATGATTATACATTTTATTTACAATGTCCACATATTTGGTTTGAAACTGTTACTGTTCAAGTGTGCGACTGAACTTTCTTCGCATGTGTCTGACGAATATCACGTAGCTCAGCAAATGGTGAGAAGGATGTGGACGATTCATCTGACAAGGAAATGTTTATAACATTTTTTTTATTGATTTTTTTTTTAATTTAGTCTTTTCAAAGTCAAGAAATATTGGAGATTTTACTCTTAGAACAGTCGAGCAAGCATCTTGTCGTATTTGTTTATTACAATTATTTATAATTTATTTCTGTTTATATAAAACTTAGGGAGAAATAAATCTTAAAACGGATGCCAGTTTTAAGCATATTCTTAAAAAACGGCTGGTATACATATGATATAAAAAAAAATCCATAATGAAATGCCAATCCCGTAGAATCGGCCCTCAACAACTGGTGCAGGAAATCAAAATATGATGAGCGCATTACTATAAATGAGTGCCGTCTGAAACTGTCTGCGCTGACTTGCGACATTATCAGGTAATATATTATAAGTGTAAAGTTGCATAGGTATTAAAGGTTTAGATAGTATACGGTTGCCAATATCTACTGTCGCCCTCACTGGGATGGAATATTTATTTTATTATACCGAGAAAGGGGAAGAAATGTAAAAAGATCGGAAGTTGTTTTGGGGAAATGAAACATGTAATAAAAAAGTCCATTTCGTTCTTATTAAAAAAGTGGATGTTTTTATTTATTTATTAACCATTTTTGATTTAAGTACCACGTTACTGTCAACAAATGCATTATTCATATCCTTAAAAAGAAATTCACATTTTAGAAATATAAATAATACATAATTTATACTAATAAAGTGTTCAACGATTCATTTGGGCATATCGTGTTGGCCATGAGAATTTATAAACGTTGACATTGATTTCGGGATGATGCGATTGGGAGGGTAACTGCTGCCCTCCAGTGACGTCACTCCAGGGTGTGACATTACAACAGCGTACGACAGCGTGAACTGTTAAATAGCAGTCTATGGGAATTGAAGATTGACATGTAATGCTATTGTTTTGCCATTATTATCTGATGTGCTATCTGAGTACTATTTTCAACCTCGTTAGCATATATTTTGAATTGTCTCCTTGGCTGTCGCAAATACAAGACGTTGTTTCCATACGTTAAGGCTTCGTTTGAATATTTATTTTTCTTACCCAGTAATCATACTATTAATTATCGTATTTTAACGGATTCTCATTCTTCGCTTTCGGATTAACTGGTTGGAAATTATACGGATTCAATTTGATTTTAAAAAGCCATTGTGCGGGATTTGGCAGTAAACAATCCAATTAACATAACTTAAATCCTATCACGTGGTGTCTGTTAAGTTCCCCTCCATGGGGACTTTATAGCATATAATGCATTCACTATATAAAAGGAGCCGTACTTTAACTGTTGATGTTTTTTTGCGCCTGGAAACGTGTAAGAATTGTGAAAGTCGTCACAAAGGTCACACTTGAACAGAACGCAGAACAATAGCACGTGAAGCACGTGAAGCACGTGAAGCTATTATTAAACTGTTTATACATTCATACACTCTTCTTTGCGACCAGAGAAAGTCGAACGGTACAGACGCAGTCAACAAGACGTAACTCCGGAACCATCATCATCAAAGTAGTATGTTATAGGTAAAACTATGAAAATTCCAAGACTGTCTGGCATCTAATACGTGCCCATTGTTTTACTCATAAATATTCCATTAAACAGCGAAACGAATCGTAGCGTTCAACGTTTCTAATATTTCCAATCTTAATTGCATACGTTTATAGCTTTTGTTGAAATTCCATTTTCGTTTGAAAAACATTTAAAATATTTAAATGTCAATTAGGTTTCAATTTTGTCAATCGTTACTATTATGTTTTATTAATATGCAAATTTCCTGTACCAAAATCGATTCAAGTATCTAGATATATCGTGAGATACCTTAAGGCTTGCATTCGCATTCAGCTATGCAGGTTCTTATTTATCATCCATTTGCATTTAATTCTCTAGAGATATCAAGGAAATCTAACATGTATGACTTTAGTACGTTGAACTTATAACATCTGCTTGTCACATACTCTTGCATTTTTGGACGGTGCCTTCTGGCGCACAAAACAATTCTATTAGAAACCAAAGAGCACCAGATTACAGCGCGATAAATGTAATATCATTTGAAAGACTGTAAATGGGCAAAAGATCCGCATATTGACAACATACTGATAAATACGTAAGCGTTGGTAAACATTGAGTGATTTTAACCTAAGTTTAAGTAATAGGCTAAATTATTGCGCATATGTCTTATAACGAAACAAGCGTCAACATGAGGTGGGGAGTAAAAGCCGTACCGTACCATACCAAACATTCCGAAATATAAAGAAAACAGCAGGTGTGTATTACGGAAAATACCCAAAGTAACAATTAATAGTTTAGTAACGAATCTTCTAGAAATTATCGGTATATAATCAGTGTATGAAGTATGTATGTAACGACAAACGATAATGTTTATTAATTTATTTATATCATATATTAGAACAATTAGCATGCAACATGAAATATATACATATCAGATGTAATTGGATAATAAATAGAATCCGTGCCGTACCGTACATCATTGGTGTAACAGTTATCACAAATAAAGATGTAATGTAATCTACATTATTAAATAAATATCCAAAATGGGGTCACTAACATGACCAATAAATTAATGACACTAAATAACGTAACAATTCAACTTGGTAATTTAAAGGTGTGACAAACATTTAAGCAGATTGCAAGTGGCATTCACAAATCTCAACACAGCAGAATACATGACTCATACATGACTAATCAGCAATATTTATATCAATAATAAAGATTGTCCTTGGCAAACACTTGGTAATCTATGGACACCTTGTCTGCAAAATATTGATTGTGATGTAATTAACCTTGTTTTTAATAATTACATGCATTACATGCACATTTGAAGAGAAAATGAATACCATGATATTAAATTCAAACTTTTTTATCACATTACATCATGGTAACTATCAAAACCCTTGCATAAATTCACAAGAAGAAGTGATTGAATTTACTAAGTACCACGGACATCCCTTTATCAAATCAATTATTTTCATCAATTCAATTCAATGCAATTCAATATTTTATCTGGCATAACATTTACATGTTTATTGCATAAACAAGGCGAAATACAATACACCATATTTCAGAGAAGAGTACAAGTACAAACAAACATACTTCACTTAGAGAATGAATACACATATTACAGTGGAATAATTATAATTATTACGTTCTATCATTGGCAGTTATCACATATTATTACCATTATCAATATTGTGTTTAAAAAGCATTTATATTTAAGGAATTTACAACAATACTACTATTACATCAGACAACGTGTATTTATTATTATTATTATTTTATACTTATCGTAATTCAGTAAAATTTGTTTTGTTTTAGCCATATTGCCGCCGAAAACGCAGAAAGCCTGTTTTTCAGACATTCAATGGGCAATAACTCTGTCATGTATGATTGAATCTGATTGGTTTTCGAAAGGAACCGAGATCTCATGTATACGTATGTTGGTGACCAACTTTCTCTAACCTTTTCATTTTATAATTATTCCCCTTTAGCACTTATAACATTTAAACATTTCTACATAACTTCACGTTTTGTCCCCCGCCGATTAGGCGGAGGAATATAGAATTGCCATTGTCCTTCTGTCCTTCTGTCCTTCCATCCGGTCTCATAACTTTGGTAACGCCTCATCCGATTTCAATAATATTTGGCACAAATGTTCACCACCTTTGTACGCAAACCATTGTTTTTCGGAATTTGATCTTGATATATACTTTCTGAGTGGCACCGTCCATCAGCACTTTCAGTGTTTTGATTTTGTCAACGGGGATCAAATAAATACCATAATAATAGTCGTTAATAATGTACGCATAGTCATACTGAACGGCAACCCCATCTGCTCAAGCTCATACGTTCTCAAGATACTTTATATACTGAACAAGAACAGTTTAGCACGACTTTGTAGGGACACAGATTAAACATATGAATTGATATAATTGTTTGAAGATATTAAAAATAGGTAAGGATGTGATTTTCATATATATATATATATTGTTATTTTATTATTTTCTAAGCGGCTCAATTACCTTCCATATTTAGTTTATAATGTGCCCTATACATATCTGGTGGGCGAGATTTGACGAGCATCCATCGTTTCAAGCCCCAATCTCGCAGAATAGAAACCCGCTAAATATATTTTAATTCGTATCCGTCATACATTTTATGTATATAAACACTTTGTAACAAGCTGTATATCTATGTCAATCTCGCAACGAACCATAAACATAAACTTCGTATTGCTTTTAAAGAAACTAACCCGCCAAATAACGACAAACTTACACTACTTAACCGTTTATTAAAACTCTATCCAGATGTTCAGGTCAAATAATAATGGATAAGTGCAGATCAAAAGTATAGGCTAAGGTTCTTAAAATAAGCGTAAAATGAATTATGATATGGTAACTCTTAATTTGACCTTGCAGTTTCGGGGTTTGGCCTGACTGGTAAAAGCCGTTTATATTGTTTCTATAGATTTTGAAAATGAAGTTATATATATATATAAATATATATATACCTATGGACTAGTCATTACGGAAACCGAATATATTTTATTTACTTTATTAAGGGGACCGCTGGATTAGGGCGACATCTTTTGGTCTCCGTAATATTTCCAATGGAGATTTCACCAAGGTAATTGGAGATTTTGTCGTTTTACGTTTGAATTATGTTCTTTACATAAAGAACCATGTTTTATTTGAAAATGTTTGTTTTTCGAATTTTATATAGAAATGGAAAAAATGCTGTTTTATTAAAAGCTTTTATATATTTTCAGGTACATAAAAACAGCCATTAAGCAGACCGCATGTTTCGGGCCAAAACCATATTAAAATGATATATATGGCAAATGTTAAAATTTAGTAACGATATTTGACCAGTGTTAAATGATTATATTAATGTTAAAACTCATTTTACTATAAATAATATTTTCAAATTTCCGTGTTTGATATTTGCTCCAAGTAAGATGAAGATTCGGTAGAGGGCGTTGTTGACGGTTAAAAACATGGCGGCCATGTCTTACGGTAAGGGGGCACTCCACAGTTTAATGTACATTTCTCAATCATCAAACCCATGACAAGCTCTTAGCCTGAATCCTTGAGCAAAAATAAATCACATCATCACTGTGTCATACATTTCTTAGAAGACAATAAAATTACCCATGTTTCCATACCAAATAAAAGTATCAAAAAGCATGTTCTGTACCACTTTAGTCCCATTTCTTTAAGATTAACCCACCCCTTAAAACATGCTAAAAATGCAATTTTAGCAATATTTCAAATGTCATTAAATAAAAATAAAAAAAATTCCTAAACATATCAGGGTCATGTCTGCACTCATAATGCTCTTGCATACCAGGAAATGCTAAATTTTACATACCTAGTCCGGCATTTTAAAAAGTTATTCCATGCTGATCTCCTCGTCAGTGAAAATCAGCCATTTTAACTACTTTTAAGAAGTTTTTGATTGGTTCACATTTTTCTATTTATAGCCTCCAAAAAACCCAAAGAATGCATATTCCAATACACCAAAATAAACTTAGAAGTAATCAAAACTGAAAAAAACATCAAACATGTGCTTCATAATTATTATAAAGACCATCCATGGACCTAAAAGATGCTTAGTTGATTTCTTTCTGATTTACACCATGGACATTCATGCGAAACTGAGGAGTGCCCCCTAAAAGAATGGTAGGTCAATTTTTTTAAGTGTGATTGTAAATGACAGAAGTGTTTCTAAATGAATACGTGGAAGAACATTGGAAAACATATATGTTATAAGTATTATTTTTCCAATTGTTCCAAAAAAAACACTAGCTGATAAATATTATTTTTCCTTGAAATAAAGTCATACATATGTTTATTTACAAAGTAATGTGTCAAATGAATGTTTCTTTCCCTTTTCCTTTGAATTATTCGCTACTATTAACACAATTTGGTGTTAAACCTGTCATTTTTGCTATGTAAACAAATGAGTATTCGCGTTAGATGACTTATCGTGACAATGTCAAGGTCAGATTGAACAATTCTGAAAACAGAGTAAATTAGCCTAAAAGAGCCAAAAGTTCTCTTGATGAATGATAACATGTGTATAAATATTTAGTGTTATTCCAGTGAAGAATTCATGAGAATTATTAGTCGGAACAAGTTTCTAGTTCAAAATAAGACTCGAAAAAGACGAGCTTGTTTGTAGTACCGCGCATGCGCATTACCGCCACATGACAAGTGTTGTCGTTTCTGAATGTTAGCAGTTGTTGAAAAATGCGCAAAAACATCATGAGTACGTCATTTTTGTGAGATTAAATATAAAACAAATTGAAGACTAATTATTGAAGTATTGTGTTTGTACATGTACATAAATTAGAGCGTAATCATCCGATTTAATACTGAACTTCCGAAAACCGCACTTCGCTTCCATTTGTTTTTCATCTACCAATAAATAATAAAGGCCCAGAGGTCAATTACGTAATTTATGCAGTGTTTCTTTTCTATATTCAACATAAAAAGTTCAACATTTTAGTGTCTTAGGACTTAAAAGGTGCCTAATTTGACGTACACAGTTTTCCTAAATTCTAAATATAGCTGACGCGGCGCCACCTATCGGGTTTTACATTGCTATTTACATTGGTTACGCCAATTACGTTGTAGACACGGGTCATTCCAGCGCTCTGTAAACCATAAATAGATTATTTAAATTTAAAACATGCTTTCCAACAATTTTTAACTCGTGGAATGTTACAAATCAGTACTTTTTTTTTGAGAACGAGGGCTCAAACCATGGGAGGGTGGATCAACTTTCTGGGGGTAGGTGTATCAGGTGTATGAAATAGGTACGGTTTATGGGGCTAGAAGTACATAAACAGGCTTGTACCTAAACCAATGTGATATTTCAGAAAATAAATACAGTAAGGCCTAAAAAAAAACTGATGTTTCCTGTTACATGCCCAAAACAACGGGGGTCGGTAAGTCGGATTTCTTTCTGGGGTGGGGGTGGGGTAAGAACTCAATACCAGTTTGTTTCAAATTATATATAACAGCACTATCAGATTTAAAGACTTTAAGTTGATTGATGCATAAAACACAGACCTAATAACAAATAATTTGGACACTACGAAAATGATCTAAATTTCACGTGGCACAGTGCGAACATTTCACAAAATATTTCCCAACTTTAAACACGCATATCATGAAGAGTTTTATAGATACAAGTTTCATTCATGCCAAAATCGCATCACAAATTTAATTTTCTTTCCAATGATAGTATGTTGCCTTCTCCTACATTTAGAGCAAAAAAGGAGTTTGTCAGAAACTTTGACTATGTCAAAACTTTGAGTTTGAAGAGAAAAGTGAACTTAACTTTAAACATCTTTTTATACAATTTCTTATTTTGAAAATAAACAAATTATTATAATCCCATTTTGCTATTCACTATGAATCTTTTGAATGTATTGTCATCAAAATCAGTGAATAATTGAAAGAGAAGATAGAAGGAAAAGTTAAGGTGACGAATGATATTTTGGTTACTTCATTCAGGTTAAGGTAGGAAGTTTCCTATCTGTTTATATGTCTGTGCGTAAAACAAGTCTATTGTTTGTGTTGTGTTTCTTTGGTACACATATAGAGCTGCAGATACGGGTACTCTGTAGTCATAAAATATTAGGGGTTCCGGGAAAACTCCCAAATTTCTACCCCAAATCGTATTATGTGTAGCTGACGAGTGCATTGCGGACAGTAGCTTATGTAAACAACATGCGATATTCGCAATAGGTCGATATGCTTCTCGCTAGTGCGCTCAGTTTTGAGTGGAAGTTTAAAAATAGAGGTATCACATGATATGTATTCCGGGGAAACCACTTCCAAAAAGTGTCAGAATAATGTGACTGGGTCGGTGGGGGTATCATGTCTACTACGGCGTGGTATTCCAGTGTGGCAGCACTATAAAGAAACCATTGAGTTCGCTGCTTCAAGTAGACATATCATCACATCACACAACAACACACAGAAAAAAAGTCCAGACATTGTGCCTATAATCGTCGGGTAGGACGCCTGTCGTAGGTGGAGGGACTATAATCCTTAGAAATACACACACATTTTCATCCATTGAAATCTTCCGAATCGTAGAACATTCTCATCTATCTTAGTTTTAAAATAATATTTAACCTTCGAAATTTCAAACAAACATAATATTCGTAAGATTCAAGCTTAAAGGGAGTACATCGAAATATGCTTTGAAAAAAAAACATGATGATAATATTGAATGCAAATGGCAGACATTTTGTGTAATCCGCGAATATGGGTCGCAGGTAAAACGCGTATATAACACATTATTATATAACCTATAAATAGACGCGTTTTCATTGGCTAAAAAGTAATTTTTTAGAAAAAATATCTAGCGATATTGACCTGTTTTTTTCTGATATTGACCAGTTTTCTGATATTGACCAGTTTTCAGTTTTTTTCTGATATCACATCATGTATAACAGCTGAAAAGTCCATAATTGTATAATATTCAATCGATTTTAAATTTATTTCTTCACAACAAGTAAATTGAAACATTTATCTTGAGATTTATATACGTTTTTGACTTCGTATGCTTGATTCTGATGAGAGAAACGAACTTTAAATCGACAACTTTCAATGACAAAAAGACGTATGCATTGAAAATCGAAAACGGAAACGGTCATTGCTAAGCGTCTCACACCACAATTAATTTTACATAGGGTCCCATTGTAATGTTTTTGTTCGTGGCATAGAGATAAACAGATTTTACAACATGTATTTATGCTTAAATTCTTCATTGATCCAATATCTGCAATTTAAAACACATTTAACAAATATTTACCAGATTGAACTTTTTTTAATTTCATGTTTGCCTATCAACATTTAGACAAAAATACAACCCCGTGGTAATTAGACCCATGATGTGTAAAATGAGGCAGAATTAGCTAGAAATCTTATATCAACATGCATTTTTCTGTGATCTCTTCCTAAAATGCTGTAGCGTTAGAACCTGGTAAAGATAAATCAATGTATCCTGTAAAATGTAGAAAACTTGCTTTTTTATATACCTCCTTCATCTGTAGGGCACGAGTATTCAAGGGAGATAATAGTGGTGTGAGTCCTAAGCGACGGGATTGGTATAATAATTTGCGTCGTTATCGTCGCAATTTATTTACCGCTATAAAAAAAAATACCTTTATAAAAATTACGATCGGGTCGGTCGGTCGGGTAACAGGAAACAACCCTTTTTTTCGGGTCGGTCTGTCGGGTAACAGGAAACAACCCCTTTTTTTAGACCTAAAGATATGCAATGCTACAAGATTTTTTTCCAGTAAAAAATCATAGATTTGCAGTAGTTTTCTATTATCTAGATCTACAATGTTTAACTATGAAAAAAAACTTTATTTGGGGTTAAAAACTGTTTTGGTGATTCTTTTTTATTACAGGGGTGCTCGAAATTCACATATTTGTTAAAAACCTTGAAAAAGTGACCCCAGTCATAAAATTAGGTAAACATCTTACTGTGTTCATTCACAAATATTCTAAACAAAGCAAAAATGTCAATTGCCCCAATTGCCCCACTTTCAAAAGTCACTTGCCCCAAGTTGAATACTTTTCTATAATTACTTTTTTTAAATGTCATACTTTGTTAGATGATTTCAATGTAAAATTAATGCCTTAAATTAGGAAGGATCACAGCTATAGGTTGTTACCAGTATGCATATATATCAGTGTTTTCCTCCACCGGTGGGATAGTGGGGTATCGGCAGGGATACTCCACGATAAGACATCACTGATGAAAATGGGGTAGGGAATTAGATAAACCTGGTACCAATACGGTAATATTAGATATTGGTAGACCCGATGGAATTAACACGTACATGATGCTCCTAGTGCAGTAATTACAAAAGGGCAGGCAGATTAAAAAAAAAGATGCATTAGGTCGAACAAAACTTTTTTCTACTTTTGCTTTTGTTATCTAGACTACACCAGATTAAAAAAAACAAAAACAGATGCATTAGGTCAAACACAAGTTTTTTCCTACTTCCACTTTCATTATAGACTTCATGTAGATAAATCGACAAGCTCATTTTCCTGTGTTGGTAGTCCCTACCGACCTACCCTATTATTTTAGAGCATGCAATAGGAAACACGCCCATTTTTGTTTGGCCTTACGACATGCGTCGATAGTCTCTTAGCTCATCAAACAATGCCGTCAAATTGCCACAATCGTTTAATTGCCCTACGAGTTTGCAAACTGGTTCGATTGAGTGTGTGTGTGTGTGTGTGTGTGTGTAGTTCTAAGTTTTATAGTCCTTCCGCCAACGAACACGACAATAGATTCCCTGAAGCGATGAGCACAATAGAGTCTGGACTGTTCTAAATGAGTGTGTTGGTTGATCTGGTGCTGCTGTGTTGCTGTGTAGTCGTCTCTGTTGATCGTATGTTGGTAGTTGTCGCTTTCGCTCTGTGGTTTTCGCTGTGGCGGTGAGGTGGGGGATCTGGACGACGTCTAGGTGGTGCTGTCTACATCCGCTACTGGAAACGATCCCCTTTAGGGCCACACCCATCACAGTATGACCCCTGCGCCGCACACACCGCCCGACGTCCTGTCACCCTTCGGTCTTCCGTCCAATGTAGGCCTCGACCTTCGCGTCGATAACCGAAATTATGGTTGCGTCCCGTGATATCTAAGCTCCGGCTCCGGCCCCCGGACTTCTGACTTCCAGGATCTGTAGACATCAGATGATGTGTGGTGTGACGGGACGCAGGAGACATCCTCACTCTCGGTCAAATGACCCTCAAGCTACTAAACCGTAATAAGTCAGTTCAGTAATACCAGTATTGATCACAATACGCGAATAAAGTGCTCATACCAGTAATGGCGTATAGGGCTGGCAAGGCGACCCCTATACAAACATCATGAGTGTCATCAGTGCCCAGCCAGCGACGTGCACGCGGTGAAGATAGCAGGTGGACTGGTTCGATTGAATCGCCATTGTTTCAATTTACCACATGTTATTGATTGGATAACATGCATGGTTACTGTACTAGGTCAAGTGTTCCGTCATGATCTTTAATTATTGAACAAAAGATTACCTTGGGTCACTACTACACACCGACCACTTGATGTATAGTTCACACTAATCTGGCACGTGACTTACTTCCTGCATAGAGGGGCTCGTTTAACTAGGTAAAGTTGATGGGTGGGGTATGCATATGTTGCTCATGTCAGTCATATCTATGATGTTCAGCAAAATAGCTGCAACAATATTTGAAGACGAGTCTTGACTACAAGCAATAAGATTGTATGGAATGCTGAATCTTGCAATGTGCGTGTTATATTTAATAAGGTTGAATGCATGGAAAAATGTCGATGATTGTTCATAAAATATAGTTTGTTTTTTTTAGCTCTACTGGCCAAGGGCCAGCAGAGCTTATGGGATGGTGTGTTGTCCGTCTTCCGTCGTCCGTCCGTCCGTCGTCCGTCCGTCCGTTAACTTTTGCTTGTGTACACTCTAGAGGCCACATTTCTGATGCAATCATCATGAAACTTTGTCAGAATGTTTGTCTCAATGAAATCTCGGTCAAGTTCGAAAATGGGTCATGTGGGGTCAAAAACTAGGTCACTAGGTCAAATATTGGAAAAACCTTGTGTACACTCTAAAGGCCATATTTTTGACCCGAGCTTGATGCAACTTTGTCAGAATGTTTGTCTTAATTATATCTTGGTCAAGTTTGAAAATGGGTCACATGGGTTTAAAAACTAGGTCACTAGGTCAAATACTTGAAAAACCTTGTGTACACTCTAGAAGCCGTATTTCTGACCCAATCTTGATGAAACTTTGTCAAAATGTTTGTCTTAATTATATCTTGGTCAAGTTCAAAAATGGGTCACATGGTTTAAAAACTAGGTCACTAGTTCAAACTTTGGAAAAAACGTGTGTACACTCTAGAGGCCATATTTTTTACCTGATCTTGAGGCCAAACAAAAAAAATTGTTTGTTTAGGGTAACATCTCCAAAATCAGTAGGTAGGGTAGGTAGGGAAATTATTTTATTTTATTTTTTATTTTTTTATTTTTGTGTTATGCGTTTACATGTTTTTTTTTACATTCAACTCTCCCTGATATATCATATTGTTGTTGAGGCTTTGTTTGTTATGAATTTGACAAAATATGCATGTATCAAAGATTTACTTGAATAAAAAGTTTAAATCTGGAATGTGTGGCTTTTCAAAAATGCTAGTGCAGTACCATATTTTATTTGCTTATCCTTAATATAGATACGGACAGACAGATGGACTTGACATTGCCATTCTATTGCTGATAATTTGTTAATCTTTGATATTGATACGGACAGACAGACAGATGTACTAGGCATTGTCATTCCATTGAGTTGAATTGTTTGTACAGTAGTTTACGAACAACGTAATGATTAAATGAAGTCAATGGTATTGTCGAGTCATGTTTATCTTAACAACAAGGCGAGACAAATGCAAAATATTTTCACAATTTTAATAATTAAAATTTTATCATTTAAAATGTTTTATCGTGTTAACAACATACACAACAATCTAGAAAAACTGTGATTTAATAATACAGACAAGAGACCATCACAATGAAGCTACACCATTTGTTTTGATGAAATTGTCCATTACAAGTGACTTTAATATACAGAAAACCTGTTAAAGACACCCTTTCATAGTGAAAAAATTGAAACGTGTAAAGGTTTGATGTCTGAACAAGAAATTCTAACAGTTAAGCATGAAAAGTTTTAGTAGCACGGGCCCAGGGATCCAAAGCTTGAATTATTTACATTTCTGCTTTTACAAAAGACATCTTCCTCTTGCATAAAACAGAACAAAATACTACATAATTCTTTGGCAAATGTATTTTTATGCAAGTTTTGATTTTTTACCATACGGTCTGAAACAGGGATGTTCAAATCCCTTCTCTAAACATGTGCAACAAACGGGAAACACAGACTTATATGACTTCTTAAGGTCCCTCTGTAGTTCTGCCCCACTTTCAGCGCAGTAATAACAAATGTCAGGTCTTGAAAGTTTAGAACTGTAATAAGCAGTTTCAACAGGACTGTCGCACTGTATGTTCAGCCTTACAAATGCTTTACCATATAAGCTACTATCTGGTGGAGTAAATGGTGACCCACATGTATACTGATATTCAGACATAAGGGTAGCTAGCTGCAGCTCTTGTCTGCCAGACAACTTTATCTTGCTATAAACGAGTCTTGGTTTATCACATTCCTGGCATGTAATTACTGATCTTGCATTTTGTGCAGTTAACAATGATGTTTCACCCTTTAAATTTGGATCATCTGGAAGTATGTTCACCTGGATAGTGTCTTGAACTTTTCTTTTTTGTTTCACATGTTTTTCTTTCGCGACATTTGAACCAGATGCCACCTGATTTTCATCTATATTCTCCCTGGTCTTTGGATTATTCTGCATGGTAGGTCTGTCTTTCTCTGATGTTTCGGACCCATACAATTTTTCGAAAGTTTCATAATGTCCATCATTTGTTTCCGACAGTAGAGGATCAGGTATAAAGGCATATTCTTCCTTTGGCGGTACTTGGCAACATTCTAAATTGTCGCATTTTTTTATTTGAAAGATATACTGACGCTCTCTGCAGTGTTTCTCTACCCAAGATGTATATGACAACACTTTTCTGGTGTGTATTTTCTGCAGTTTTGTCAGGTCAAGATCTGGAAACAGGTAATTTGCATGTCTGGATAGCAGATCAATTTCTTCCTCTCCAATTGGGGATCTTACTTCTACTGGCTCCCCTTTGAGGGACAGTCTGCGGAACCGGCTTTCAACAATCTGTTGTACTGATTCAACTGAGGAAGCCCATTCATCTTTGACTTCGGGTTTAGATTCTGCAAGTTTCCGGATACTTTTCATCGAGCTGCAACTTCTAAGGCTACGTTCAGTTGTCTCACTGCTCTTGTCACGGGCTAATGAACAATTCTGCAACCCAATATTCAGGATAGACATCATTCTTTCACAGGGATTTGTCCAGCTGTGTCCAGGAGCACATCTTGCAGCAGCATAGAAATCCAAATCTAAGTCCTTGAAAATACAAATGGCCGCAACTTTCACACTCTCAAGGTTGTTTCTATGGTCGGAACCACCGTCTGTAAATTTGAGTAGAGCATTTGGCTGTTCTTCAAGGTATTTTACTTGCCTAACAATTGCAGTAGCATGCCTCATAGGTGTAGACGCCTGAAACACAGAATCATTGATGAATGTGGTCACCTTTCCCTTGTAAAAGGTCCCCTTTATATCAGTAGGTATGTCGCAGCGAAGGTACACAGATGGTGTTAAATTGCCTTTCTGGTGAAGATCATGGTCACATGCTGCCAATGTTGTTCCAACTGGTGTTATAGTTTTCTTCCCCCGAACTCCTGTTGATATCAGGACATCTGGTTCACCAATGGGGATTTTTGCTTTATCGTCGCAACAGAACAAAGCAGAGGTGTCAGCAAACTTGATGGCAAATTCTCTCATGTACTTCCATAAGGCACTACAGTAGTGATCATCAGGGTGGGAAATTCTCAGTTGCCTTCGCTGTATTTTATACTGTACAGGTATTCTAGAAGTGAAGTTTAAAGCACCATGGCAGTAGGGGTTTTTCGGAGTGAACTGCAGTCGAACAAGTGCCTTTGATGGAATATCTGTTACCTCTGGACATCTTTCTTTCGTTTGTACTATCAAGTCTTCAACTGAGAGAAAGTGAGACAAGTGTGACACATTGTGACGCCTTTCATCCGCAGCAGTGTATTCTTCTACAAGTTCAGACATTTTGGTAAAAAACAAGTCATAAGTGTGTCCCGGACGACCTGTGTTCATATGCCTCAGATCAGCAATTAATCCAGTTTCCCCCATAAATATCAGTCTGAGTCTCTGCTGCATTTCAGGGTTTGAAGCTGCCGATGCATCTATAGCTAATTCTTTGTACAATAGATCAACAACCGCTGGCTTCACTTTGGCAATGTTACTAAATCTTTCACTAAATTCACGTTTCATAGCTCTGGTGTGGAACTCAGGGAGTTTAGGTTCGATTTTCAACATAACACCAGCTACCCGTGTTGCTTTTTCAGAATCAGTGCGGTCACCTGGAAACTTCGTCAGATAATAACAAGTGATTATAGAACCCCCTGGACAGTATTTGAAAATATCTACATTCACTGACAATTGTATGCGTTCAAAGAACCTAAGGCGCTGCATATTATTTTCGAACCTACCCTTCAAATGGACATCTTCATCAAAACAAATGGGTTCATAGTAATCTACTTCATTAAGAACCTTATCTAACAGAACATATTCAAGCCTAACATGAGTTGAGGTGGAAAGAACAGTCCAAACACTAACAAATTCTGCCACTGGTCGAGCAGGGTGGTCCAAATTTTGGTTAGTCTGAGTCTTTTTATTTTGTTTTAAGAGATAGTCATGGTAATACTTTAAGCACAGTGCAAGTTCTTTAATTTCATTGTGGGCTTCCTCCCATGCTGGTGTTGACCGCATCACTGGCCTCATGCACAAGCTCAACAACACTTCTGCATGCTGGTTAAGTTGTTCTGCCTCCAATGGTTGTGCCTTCTGCTTCTTACGTCGATGTTCATTATATCCCTGAAAAATTAAGTGAGAACTTGCATACCCTGGCATGTAAATGCTCTCTGTCTGCTGGTTTATACTTTTACATTTATAAATATTTTATATGACTGTCAGACAAAAGGATTAAACTGAAAAATAGGAAAATATACTAAACAATACAGTCACAAAATATTGACCTTTGATCTACTCCCCTCAAAATAAAAGATGTCATCCAAAGGTCATGCCGGCCAATGCGCCAGCCAAGTTTTAGTAAGGACAGACAAGACAAGACAGCAAACCAGCACTTTTTGTTGTATATTAAATTGAAAGGTCTTAATAGATACGATGCCGTCAGAAGAAACACAAACAGATGGACAATCGAATAGGCAAATCAGAGCCTGTGCGAATCTGCTTTTATGCATGATTTATGAAGTACCTCAAAGTCCTGAAAGGCAGAAGGAATTGGTTTGACATCTTTTTCACGCTGACTTCGTTCATTGATCACAGAATGCTGGTTTGTTATATACCACAAGGCGTTTGTCACAGCCTGAAATATATGATTCAAGATATTATTAAAATTAATCATTTAAAAAAAGAAGAGAAATTATTAAAATGCAAGACCATGTTCTTGTCTATGTTTAATGTCAAAAGTAAGCAATGATCTTTAAAAATATTTTACTTTTTAAATTATATGCTTGCATATATTAAGCCCAAAATGTAATTTAATTTTATATAATTTTAAAAAGCCAGTAAATGTATACCTTTGAGTAAGAATATATTATAAATACATGTATACTAACTATATTCTTCAGCATTTGGAAGGGATAACATAAAGATGAATGTAATATTTTATTTTTAAATTTTACTACAAAATTACTAAATATATATTTTTTTTTTTTTAAGAAGATTGAGTTAAACTATTATGTAGTTCATCTAAAGAAATCAAACTAGCCACTACCATGCTGTTGGCAAATAATTCTGATTTGCTGTCAATGCAGATCAGACAAGTTGGTAAATAACTTATGTTAATATCAATACGGTGAACAATTAATACTAAAAATACTACTTTAATATATAAAATATGGACAGATCAATGCTGAAATATAGCAGAGTAAAAGTTCAAGAAGAAGCGACACACCACAAGCATTCGGTAGCAGTATACAGTTTGGAATAGGCCTACTCAATTTATGTATGTGTAAATAGTTGCACTTAGTATTTTGTTTTTGTCTAAATATTTTAAATTGGTTCATGCCATAAAAAAGTATTTCTTTGTCAATTTTTGCTGATTTCTTTGTTGTTTAACATATTGTGTTTTGATATCGTACAGATACTCTAAAATACATATTTTATAATTGAAATGTGGCCAGGGTTAAATTTCTGATGGGTATGACTATTTAAATGGCACCAATTCCAGAATGTGTACTGCTTCCTTTTAAAATAATTTAGCAGACAGAGTAAACCAGTTCCAGTTAGAGTATATTTGAAGCTACATTGTTAGACATTAAACCACCACATCTAGTTTCTAGGTCAAACTTTAAAATGCCTTACATGTATCAAATCTGACTTCTGTAAAAAAAAATAAACACAAGGTCAAATTTAATATTAAACTGCCACTTGCCGAGCATCATTTTTTTAAAAACTCAAACCCACTTCACTTAAAAATCCTTTAAAGCCAATGTATGGTTGACACTGTATTTTAAAATGTATTTAATAAATCTTTTTCTCAATGTATAAATAAAATTGTATTTTATATTAAACATATGAATTTAGACTGTTATATCCTGAAGCATAAAAATTAAAATGTCAGAAAGTTTTTATATTTAAAGAAAATTAATTCTAAAATATTAAGGTGTAAATTGTACCAAGTGTCTGAACCAATTCCTTCTCAGCAGCCTGCAAAGAAAGGCAAATAATGTTCAATACAAAAGAAGATCAGAATGACTTTCGTAAATATACCTGAGCAACATACTGGCCTTCTGTCTTTGGTTCATAGAAAAGCCAATTTCTTTCAGTCATCATATCAACCAACTTGTTGTAAAGTTCATCCTTTCTCGAAAGTTCTCCAGAGGCTGCCGAGACACCAGAGCTGAAATAACATTTGGGTAATACTGCAACAGTACAGCAACAGCTTGCCAAAGACAACAAATAAATATTTTATACAGTTTATAAAAACTATAATATTCTGCAGTTTGACTCGACCAGTGAGTTGGCAGAAACAAGAATAGCCATTCAAAGAAGAACACTTAATATCTGCACTGGTACAACGAAAAGAAACCTTAATTTTAAACATGTCGGGGGCCAAAAACAATACCTTTTAAACACAAAGTATAAAATATAAAACAACTTCAATATAATTATAATTAAAAAATTAATACTAGTTCGAAATTTTGAACTCCGATATGATTTTGATCCGAAATTTACCTAGACTGTTTCTTTGGTGGGGCACTTGTGGTACGCGCTCTTACTCGCATCATCATATCAAAGGCATTCACACTAGGGGTTTCAACGGTAGCATCGGCTGGATCAGCATGTGTCTCATCGGGAGATGCGCATCTTAGCTGTACAAATTTTGTACCAGGAAACTGAAAAGAAGCAAGAACTGAATGCTATGTCAGAAATCAGACAGAAAAAAGATATTAAACTCATACATTCAGGAACAAGTTTAATGAACATGTATGCGAGACTAAATTATTTTTTTGTACTGTGAAATCTATTTCTCACCTGGTGCAAAACTGTACCTATCGGCAGGTTGTACATGTCCTCGGAGAACTCATCATCGAGCACTGTCCATGGTCCATCTAAAATATGAAGATGTTATCAGATTAACATTGCAAATGCCAGATTTTATTCAAAACCAGGTACTAGCATTTGGCAGTTACTTAATATGCTGTGAATGCCGAATGGTACTAAAATCTGACAGTTCAAGAGTGTTCGGCTTGTATTAAAATATTAAAATAAAATATTGTGTTAACATTGCCAGCGTCTCGAATGTCAGATATTGAAATTTAATGCAGGCATCTGTGTATGTTTAATATTATAACAAATTTGAAAGCTAGCTCAAATTCAAAAAAATGTTTTAAATAGATATTTTTAAAAAGCAAAGTTTGTGATGTACAGACCCAGATGAGATATACGTGATACGAAGTTGTAATGGTACGAAGTCTCCAACATCCCCCACCCACTCCGACATGCAATGCAATATAAAAGAGCCTGTCACTGTCGGGCCAGGCTTCTCTCTATTTAAAACATTTATTTGAATTTCATACGAACTGAGCTAGCTTTCAGATTTGTTTAACGTACACAAATTCCTGCATTAAATTTCAATATCCGACATTCGAGACGCTATCGGACCTGTACAATATTTTCGCTAAAAAAGAAGAAATGAAAACTACTTTCGGTTTAAAAATACCTTCATTCTTAGCGAGGAGAACCTCCATCAACCCTTCTTGACTGCAGCGCATCTGCGACTCTAATTTACCGAATGTTAAATCGCCCGCGAGGACCCGGAAACATCGCCTTTCCTCGGCGTGGTCACATTTCTTTCTCCATATATTCAGTATTGTCCATGCGGACGCCATATTGGATCCCCGGATGTTGACATGCAGATTTTCTACGCGCTGTTACGATTGGACAAATAATTGAAAACAGCCAATCAAAAATCGTTTTACAAACGCTTACGTCGGATGGGGCTAAATTCATACCGAATTTATTTTTCTGTTCGGGAAAGGTAAAAAAACTTTAGGATCGGCGGATTTAGCTAGGTAGGGTCGGGTTACCCGAAACAAAGTATTTTTTTTGCTACGCCTGATGAAACTTTGTCAGAATGTTTGTCTTAATGAACTCTCGGTCAAGTTCAAAAATGGGTCATGTGGGTTCAAAAACTAGGTCACTAGGTCAAATACTTGAAAAAACTTGTGTACACTCTAGAGGTCATATTTGTTACCCAATCTTGATGAAACTTTGTCAAATTGTTTATCTTAATTATATCTTGATCAAGTTCGAAAATGGGTCACATGAAGTTAAAAACTAGGTCACTAGGTCAAATATTGGAAAAACCTTGTGTACACTCTAGAGGCCATATTTTTGACCCGAGCTTGATGCAACTTTGTCAGAATGTTTGTCTTAATTATATCTTGGTCAAGTTTGAAAATGGGTCACATGGGGTTAAAAACTAGGTCACTAGGTCAAATATTGGAAAAACCTTGTGTACACTCTTTGTCAAAATGTTTGTCTTAATTATATCTTGGTCAAGTTCAAAAATGGGTCACATGGTGTTAAAAACTAGGTCACTAGGTCAAACTTTGGAAAAAACGTGTGTACACTCTAGAGGCCATATTTTTGACCCGATCTTGATGCAATTTTGTCAGAATATTTGTCTCAATTATAGCTTGCTAAAGTTCGAAAATGGGTCACACAGGGTCAAACAGGGTCAAAAACTAGGTCACAAGTACACTCTAGAGGCCATATTTCTGACCCGATCTTGATGAAACTTTGTCGAAATGTTGTCTTAACTATATTTTGGTCAAGTTCGAAAATGGGTCCCATGGGGTCAAAAACTAGGTCACTAGGTCAAATACTTGAAAAACCTTGTGTACACTCTAGACACCATGTAGTACGACTCGATTCATCAATGGTATAACAGCCAGTAGAGCGTTCACAGGCCCTCTTGGGCCTCTTGTTTGATTTTTTTTTCCAGTCACTTTTCAGTGGCCCATTTATTCTCCCCGTAATAGGTGGAGCAGGGGTCGGGGAGGACCATCCCCTGCTGCACCGTACAAAAATATAAATATAACATAGCAGCAATGGTATAATGTACAGTAAATATACAATGTTCAGAAATTATTATGTACAATATATGTATAAAATAATGATATGGTTCTCCACAGGCCATTTAAGCATAGCGGAGCCGCTACGCTTGACTTCCAAAATCTTACATCCCGCGGTGCCTAAACTGCGCCGCTATGCTTAAAAACCAGAGCGCGGTGCTTTGATCTGAAGGCAAACACCGCCTTTAAAAACCCTTATGCGCACCGTACACAAATTCATAAACTCGCGTCAAACAATACACACAAGTAACACGTGACTGATCTATGCAGTATGCAGAACGTGCGATAACACGCTGTGTGATTAGTGGATTGTTGACAACAAATTGCAATTATCACGAGTTGATTGGATTATGTCGGGTTGTTGTGGATTAATCAGTAATTGGGAGATAATTGTGATGGGAGAATGTAACTTAAAGCAGTTGAACTGGAAAGTTTGTTAATATTGGCAGTTTGTGTATCGGCTAACGTGTATTGTTCAAGACGGAAATGAAAGATGTGATGTGCAAGAGTTTGTTTGTTTTGCGTAAGTAAGTATAATTGTTTTGATTGTCATTTGATTTAAGTTTGTGCGTTAATAAATAAAATAAATAGCAATTTTGGGATAATATCTGGTCATTTGAAAAAAGAAAAGAAGAAATGAAGGTAGTTTATTTATCTGTTTACTTCAAAGCTTGTCAATATTTTGAAAACAAAAATACTAGAAATTACTTACAAAATAAAACAAAAATAATTCAGTTATTACTATTATTAAGCGTGTTGGTCTATTATATATTTATAATATATTAAATTATTTATATATGTTTCTTCAGACCTTGGCCCGCCACTTTAACCAGGATGAAGATTTAATGATGATCGAGTGGAGACAAGTGAGGGAGGTTACAAAGAATGACAGAGAGCTACAGGAGTCTCACCCCAACTTGTACAATATTGCAGCTGTTGGTCTGCTTCTTCCAACATCAACAGCAGATTGAATTAAGACAGCACAGGTCAACTCTGTGTAACAGAGTTCTCAATGCACTGCTGGCAGTAACAAGGGCCCACCTCCATCAGTTTGAATATGACAGGGCAGTGGAAGAATGGCACATGGCCAGACCTAGAAGGTCAAGCATCTGAATAGGAACTGCTAGCTAATATGTACAAGTCAAGACATTGAATGGGCTAACTTGTGTTTTATTTATTTGAGTGCTAAGGTTATATTTTTTAAGTATTATCAAATGTGCTGTTTTATTTCCAGGGATGAATATTGTGTAGTTGATGGTATTATATGTGTGCATGATGTGTTGTATTATTGTGTATAAACTTATAATAAATCTTTGTATGTTTTCTTCTTCATCGTGTATTAAAACATGGATTATTTATTATTGTTTATTGTATGTATTTCAGATGCTGCATGTTGTGTTGATGTTGTGTTGTATTATTGTGTATGTATTATTGTGTATGAAATTATTTTAGTAAATATTTTTATGAGTTTTTTTTTTAAATAAAAGTCTTAAAACATGGATTATTTATTATATTGCTTATTATCATAAATATATAATTATATATGGCTTCCTAACATCACTTATATCACACAAAAGAGTGCCTCACCGTCAATACAGGCAGTTACCAAAAGCCAAAAAAAACGAACACAGGAGGGGGTTTTCCCCTCCCGTACCCTCCCCCAGCACGCGCTAAATGCCACTATGCTTGAAAATAATCCTGTGGAGAACCCTGGAATATATATCATTTTCTAGGACTGTATGTTTTTGATTTACCATGTTATCTTGGGGAATGCTTTTCAAAACAGTAAAAAAGATGCCTACAAAGAATATTTAAATTTAAAAAAAAAAAAGAAAAAAAAAAATAGTGTTTTTCATCACTCCATCCATCTCCATAAGTTCCAAACCACTTAGATCTACACTGTCATCATTAACATTACAATAACTAAAAACAAATTGTATTTGTTACTATGCATGTGCTTTGGTAAACACAAGAATTTCTGAGATGCAGGTTGTCTTGCTGATAAGAACAAAAAAAAGAAAAAGAAAAAAAAAAGAACTAATTCATTATGAGTTTTAGTTCATTCCATATATTGTCAAACACAGCAAGCTTATTATTTCGTGTTGCAATGCATTGAAGACACTTATACGATTTTTTAACTCTATTTTTAAGAGCCTCAATGCATAATGGGCTTTGCAAACGCTTGGCAGAGAAAATATAATATTTGGTTTCTAGAAGTATGTATAGCTCTGCAGAGGAAAAAAATATTTCCAATATTAAATATAAATGATTCTTCTACTAATGATATGTCAATGTTACTTGTTAAAAGCCAAAGTTTAAGTTTGGTGAGTAGAGATTATGTTTCTGGACATGCCCAAAGCATATGAGTTAAAGTCTCCTGTTGTTGGCAATATTTACATAATGGACTATCAAGTATGTTTATCTTATGTAAAAATCTTCTTGTAGGGAGTATTCTGTGGTTAATTCGTATTTGGAACCATTGTAATGTTGTGCTCTGTGCACATTTGAAGGGGGCTAAATAAATTTCTTTCCAGGTTTCATCTTCTATATGATATATCTCTTCCCATTTAGCTTTTGAAGTTGGTTGATCTAAGTTTTTGTTTAGGATTAGATACATGTCATGGGATCCTTTCTTATTTTTCAAAAAAGGTTGGATATTGCTGGGAATAATCGGGTATGCTATTCTTTTAGGATATTTTTTAATGTTGAATTTATTTGCAAATGTCTTTATAGATGCAATGAGCCCACTGTATTGCATGAAGTTAGCTTTTACATTATAAAGTTTATTAAATTCTTCAATGGAATAAAAGGAATCGCTAACCTTTATTAGATCATTTATGTAAAAAACTTCTTTGTCGTACCAAATATTATGATTATAAAACAGCGGGTTGGATAAAAATGTGTGTTCTGTAGGACAATTATAATCCAAGACAGTAACATATGCTTTAAGGATTTTATTTTGATTCTGATTGATGAAATACAACCACTGAGACAAGAGCAAATCTACTTGTACTGGTAACCTAAGACTCAGGAGAAATGGCATAACATGACCTGTGACCTGGTCACACACCTGCTATATTTATTAATAGGGATCATTCCAGGGTTATGTGGAGGAATTACTGTTGAGCAGCAAATAGAATATACTCGGGTTGATGTTGTTTGGGTTTAATTGAAACAGTTTTATAGTGGTAGCATTATGGCATTTTTATAAGCTGGAAAAAGATATATTCTTTAGACCAGTATAAAACTGAATTAGATTGTAATGTTGCATAGGTAATGTTGCATAATGAATCATAATATTGAGGAATATAGGAATGTTGCTCTTGATGTCTAGTTGGTCCTAAGTAAAAATAAGGTTGGCCTAAAATTCAAGATGGAGCCATGGCTAAAAACAGATTTTAAATACAATTTGGTGAAAACTACTTCTCTAAAACCATAAGTGGTATCGGTTTGGTAACTTTACCAAAATCACTTTCATAAAACTTTCATAAAACCTCGTTGTTTTGGCGCAGGACGACTCGCAAGCTCGTTGTCCTTTGCCAAAACAACTCGTTCCAATACACGAATGTTGGTCTTGATGTCCAGCTAGTCCCAAGTAAAATCAGATTTACCGGCAATTCAACAAGTTTGTGGCAACTACTTCTCAAGTGATATTGATTTGGAACCTTTACTAAAATGACTGGCATGACATATAGTTGGTCCTAAACAAAATTTATTTTGATTCTTTGTCAAACATGGCCGCCAGCGACCATCTTTTTTTACACAGATTGATTAAGAAAAACTTGTTGTGACTACTTCTCTGAAATAGTTGGTCTTATTTCCATAAAACTTCACAGGTTCCCATGGCTGATCTAGCTATCAAAATCTATCAGTAGTGCTTCAAGGTCATTGACCTCTTGTTTTAGTTTTATGCTGAAATAATATAGGGTCAAACCCGGTACGTTCGGACACCTTCGTAAATAATCGTCGGTGTTATCGTATCCGTAGCGATTGAGCGCTTTATTATACATGACGTTAATAGTTCAACAACATCTCCAGAATATATTTTATAGCATTGTAGTCGTATACCAGAAAACTTAAATGAAATAAAGAGTTCTAACGAACTGTCACCAGAGGATGGTACATTCGGACTTTTGCAGGACACTCGGAATCCCATTCGGACACTGTCAGTCACGCTACCGAGATATCAAAGCACACAGAATGAATAAACAAAGCAATGCCTCTGTGGTATAGCGCTTAAGCGAGCTATACATACTTCTTAATAGGAAAATTGGCCTAAAGTAGTCTACACCTATTTTGTGTGACGATATATCTGCAACTTAACTTACCGCGCGTGTATATATTATCCATGGACACCTTTTTAACTGATCAAGATACCCTTCCGTGCATATCAAAATTATGAATACCTTCATAAAATAAATACGCTACTAAACTAGAAATCAACTTGCTTTAACGCAACCCTTTTAATATAGGTATATGTATTTTTTATTAGTCCCCTACCGGTCCAGACCGGAGGGGACTTTAGGTTTGCTCCTCGTCCTTCCGTCCGACTGTCATCTTTTTGTCCGGACTGTAACTTTGTCATGCATCTTGTGATTTTGAAATAAGTTGGCACAAATGTTCACCATAATGAGACGGGTGTCGCACCCAAGACCCAGGTTCGTAGCTCAAAGGTCAAGGTCACATTTGGAGGTTAAACGTCAAAACTACGCTTGTCCGGGCTGTAACTTTGTCATACATCATGGGATTTTGAAATAACTTGGCACAAATGTTCACCATAATGAGAAGACGTGTCGCGAGTAAGATCCAGGTCCGTAGCTCAAAGGTCAAGGTCACACTTGGAGATTAAAGGTCAGAAATAGGCTTGTCCGGGCTGTAACTTTGTCTTGCATCGTGGGATTTTGAAATAACTTGGCACAAATGTTTACCATAATGAGTCGGCATGTCGCGCGCAAGACCCAGGTCCATAGCTTAAAGGTCAAGGTCATATTTGGAGGTTAAAGGTCAGAAATACGCTTGTCCGAGTTGTAACTTTGTCATACATCGTGGAATTTTGAAATAACTTGGCACACATGTTCACCATAATGAGACGGTGTGTCGCACATAAGACCCAGGTCCGTAGCTCAAAGGTCAAGGTCACGCCTGGAGGTTAAAGGTCAGAAATAGGCTTCTCTGGGCTGTAACTTTGTCATGCGTCGTGGGATTTTGAAATAACTGTAACAAATGTTTACCATAATGACTCGGGAGTGTCGCGCGCAAGACCCAGGTCCGTAGCTCAAAGGTCAAGGTCACATTTGAGGTTAAAGGTCCCTCGGACTGCTTCTTGTTTAAATGAGTTTTGCGTGGGGAGAGCCATGGGGTCCTTTGCATCGTAGGAACAAGAAAGTATACCACAGGCACAACTACTTTAATGTTTGTGCAGAATCATACATGCAGCCATCTGCAACATGTGTCACAATATAGTTTGTTTTTATTTTATTATTTAAAACGAATGTGTCATTAAAGTCGATGAGATGAAGTTCTGCACCTGTACTTTTATAAGTATCGCTGTCCGATCGTACCCGCTTTTATATTTTCTGATGGGGGTACACTCGGAAAGTTTGTTTTTCTTCAATCAAAGAAGAACACATAATCACTTCATTTTATTGTTCATGCAATCATGAAGGGAAATCGTTTTTATGAAGAATGCAAGTTTGTTTATTTATATATAAAGGCTACCAATAGCTCGAATAAGGAAAAAATAGTGGACCGGAAATCTGCTCCTTCGCTTCTGGTAAAGTTTGTATAAGGAGCCAATGTAACTGTTTGATATGTATAGAACTGTTGACCTAATATCGCTGATATAATAAAAAAATAAAAAAATACAGTTTAAACACTATATTAGATGTAGTCGGATAAAGGATAGTGTAATGTAACTGCAGTTTTGATAAATGATTATGTTTTCAATCTGAAATATAAAATTAAAAATATGAAATTAAATGTATCTGTAATACTTAATAACTAGTTTGTCATTTACAATTCCTTTATATATAGTCTATATATCTGAATGACTGAGGTAATAATTAAGTCCTGTTATTTTCGATAAAATGCTTTGATACAAATATATCTTAGTTAATTAATAATCATTATAAAACAAAACAACTTAAGACACGTATAGTGCACAAATTCCTTTTCGCATGCGGAAATTTCTTTTCGCTCCGCGGTAAGCTGCACTTTCTTGATTTCAAAGTTAAATATATTGATAGATAAAAAATATCTTTAAATTAATCAAACATTAAAACGATTACGTCACTAAGCAACTTAATTAAGACATTAATATAACACATAAATAATACACAAATTCCTTTTCGCTCGCGGTATTTCCTTTTCTTTCCCAATTAGATTACACCTGTTTCTTAATTTCATAATTGGGTTTAATAAAGTATATTGATATAGTAATATCGCCCCGTTATATCTTGATGAATTAAACAAACATATAATACTAACTAAGAAACTTAATTAAGACATACATATAATAGCAGTTTCCTTTTCGCTCGCGGGATTTCCTTTTTGCTCCCAGTAAACTGCACCTCTTTCTTAATTGCATCTGAGTTTTCATAATTGCGTTTAATAAAGTATATCGATACATTTATATCATGTTTAATCAATCAAACATATAATAATTCTGCCACTAAACAACTAATTTAAGACATACATTTACTAAACACATTCCTTTTCGCTTCTTTTCGCTTAACCATTCCTTTTCGCTGTTTACCCCAACCCGGGAAATACCTCTATTTTTAGCAACCTACTGTACACGTGGCAGCGATTAGCCAATGAAAAAAAATAGTTATTTTTTGCTCACCTTTTTGCTCGCGGGGGTAGAAGGTCAGGTTCTGATGAGTGGATGCTACACCTGGCACGCTAGTGCTTACACCTGGCACGTAAAAGAACTAGGACAGCTTCTGGAACGGAGCTACAGTATCAATCTCGCATTATCCTCTCAAAACCTAAAATGACTAACACTCTTCTGGAGGCGTCGCCCATATGGGTAACCAGTGGCGACGATAAATAATAATAAAAAAAGACTTAAGAAAAACACTGGTGAAATAACTCAATAAATCAGTGCGTGAATGGTAAGTTGACGCGCTGACTATGAATTATTCGTAACCGCTGTGAAGGAGAGTAGCGACCAGTGGATAATTGAAATGAATGTTGTTTTAACGGCTCATCAACAACAGTGGATAACACCATGTGCTCTACTTATAAAACGTTTATTCGGCAGTCTGTTTTTTTTCTGCTTTTTTCTCTTCTAGAAATTAAGGAGTACTGTAGTAGTAGAATACAATTTGTAATGTTTAATGCATATTATCTTTTTGTTATTATTCCAAATCTGTGAGGATGTTTTGTATGTTCGGCAGGATTAAATCAGGCCTGCCAAAACGTTTTAAAACAAAATCCTGAGATTTTTAAATTTTAAAAAAAAAAGATTTAAAACGCGCGATGAACATTTTTAAAAGGAAATTTTGAGTGCGCGACTTGATTTTCGCACTATTTTTTTAAATCGCAAATTTAAATTATTTATGCAATTAATACAAGTTGATGCATTGTTTGATAGTTATAGAAAATAATAAATTAGCATAGTAATTCGATTAGAAAGACTTGGTTTAGTTTCTACCACAACTGTTTTTTTTTTATGAAAGTGCACTTACTTTTCTACACAGATGCGTGCTAAGTCAACTCGTATACAAATTAAAATCATCGTTCACACAGCAGCTGTTATAGTCAACCTTTTGATACTACAGTCGGGACAACTGTTGCATATGGAGCTGCTATTTGGGGAACCCAAACATTCTTCTGCATATAATCTATCCAATATAGAGCAATGGGAACAACAAGGAGCACTCCAAACGCAGCAGTTTCTGAAGATCTTGAATGGGAACCAATGTTTTGTAGGCACATAAAATGTATATCCAGCTATTGGTTAAAGATGAAATTTGTCCTAAATCAACAAATCCGTTGTTGATATGTTTTTTATTACTAAATATCATTATAAATACGATGTTTACTATACTATTGATGTATGTTTAGTGAAAATATGTTTTTAAAGATAAAAACCGAAAAGGCGAACAGGCATTGCTAAAAAATCGAAAAAAATCTAAGGGGAAAAACTCTTGCGCGAATTACCGGAAATGACGTCATTGGGAACAAACTATTTTTTGTTTACATTGGGACTGAACGCAAAACAGTATGCCTTGTGTGAAAATGTGAGAATTAAGCGATGTCAGAGGAAATGCCCGTGATAAAACGGTTACACCATGTGCAACCTTACGATTTGGAGCCAGAATACGTGCTGAGGACGAGAATACATCGGATTCATCAACTGATGATGAAGTCGTACGCGGTGCAGGTGCAAATGGAGAGCTTGTAAAGACTATCGTGTCATGTCATTCGTTACGTTCAGTGGTTCATTACACTATTCACTAATCTAACAAAATAGCGTATTTATACACTTACAGCAACAACAAACAAAAAAAAACGTAAACATTGTTTTCATCGAAATCTGACAGTAAGTCACCCGCAACACTGCAATATCTTGGTACATACACAATAACCGCGAATTGTAGTATATTCCGAATGAATGGACCTGGTCTATACCTATACATTAATACATGGATATATATGTATGTAGATCTATGGTAATACGAGCGTCAGATTTTTTTGCCGATAAGTAGACATGGAACAAATATATTTATTAGATATTATCCATAATTGATAAAAAATGAATAAAAACAATAATAAATGAAACAGCATATAATTTCGGCGCCATAATTATATTATATATTTGCCATAAGTCGCCATCAACACCAAACACTCTAGGAGCGGTGTTTGCAATATGACACGCTCTCTAGTCTCCACGTGCCCCCAAATATCAATACAGACTAATAAAATATTGCGGTGCACTATTGAAGTGCAGCCTAATTTGGGTACATACGTCGGTATATCACAAAAGCACGCACCATTTAGGGAAACCTAGTTTTATGATATATTTCCTGTTTATTGCAATTACTTGTACGGTGTAATACCGCCGAGGGCAGACGCGTATTGCACAAGACGGATATATCACATGATATGTGTCGCGCACAAAGAGAGAAAAATACTATGATTTAAATAATATAGCCAAATATATTATGAGCACGATATAGACAGTTAGTAAGTATACTTACTCATGTATACTTGCACCTGATATACAGATCGAAAACAGACCAAATATATCAAATTACCATAATATAAAGTATATTATTCTATTATACTTGTTTTACTTATTGCACGAGCTAAGAGGCGTTATTGTTGTTGCTTTGCGATAAAAAATTACTGAATTAATATAAAAGCTAGCAATATTATTAATTTTCTGCCTTGTAATAGATATCCATGAAACATTTTCTTTGTATTGCTTTTCAAATCCATAGCCCTATATATGTTGATAATATATATCTATAATACTATTGGCAGAAGAGGGTGTATAATTTAAAATTATTAAAATTAAAATTTGGAGACAAAGTCACAGTGTTTATTTCACCGGATTCATTTAAATTTATATGCTGAACGTTCTTAGCAATTTTTTTTAAAAAAAAGACGGCTACATAATATTAGCGCCGTCAACTCTTCATTGATTCACGTAAAGACGCATGCTTCTAATTCAACAGCTAAACATTCACGGTGTATATAAAGATCTAAGACTATACACCTTTCTTCAATTTATCATACGTATACCCGATGAGGTGCTAAGATAATTGAACATAAATTTCAATCTTACTTCATCTCAACGCCGGTCGAATAGGCGAATACAACTTGCTTGAAGACGGCGGGGTTATGCACTTCTCATTTTTATAGTCGAATATCGTTGGTACCGCTGTTGATTTTAATCTGCATGGCCTTTTGTTCTCCAAATTCAAAGATAATGAAACCAAAGGATGGACTTCCCACGAAGTCAACTCAAAATGTTTGCTACAAACTCGCGCGTCTTTCGTAGGTTCCCACTTTCTCGACGAGTCGGGCGATTTTCTTCGTTAACGTCTACCCACACTTCAAATCTTAATATATCATTATCTCGATTAGGGAAACGAAAGAAACTTAGGTTATTATCTTGTCCTTCTTTATGCAAACTTTTTCACCCAGCAACAGCACACGGCATTTTTAACAAGTACCTTAAAACGTAATTCTACATAGACAATACTATACAACTCAATGCGACACCGCGAATCGTTTGGTACCAATGACGTCACAGGATCACGTGTCACTTACCTGTCTTCAAAAAGGGCGAAACTCGAAGCGTGTGCCCTATGAGATAACATTGGCTACTGTGAGAAAACGGGACAACCAATAAGTGTAAGATTTGAAAATATTGTATATTATATACGTATATTTCCGAATATATACTCAAAATACACGCTATATTTCACCTTAATATGTTGCCAGACAGTAGAGTTAATGAACGTATTTTCATCTCTTGTTGTGATAAAGGTGTAACTGTAAAATTTGGTGTTATAGAGTGAAACGGATTGATGATAAATTAGGATGTCAAGAACTGAATACTTTGAATTGAAATATTAATGAATGGAAGGACTGTATTAATTAGAAAATACAGTTAGTGGAACAGGTAAAAACAAATTGAGAACTTATAGAGCGTTTAAAAACACACTTATAAAAGAGCGATATTGTAATATTATTTTGCCAAAAACTCACAGAGCGGCTTTTGCCAAATTCCGCTGTGGAACGGCTCCTATTCGCATTGAAACTGGTAGATACGAGCATATTCCAGAAGCTGAAAGATTCTGTCCATTTTGTAATAATTCGAGAATCAATTGCATGTGATAATTAAATGTTCCTTGTATGATGATATTCGTGCAATATTATATAATAAAGCTTCTGTGATAGACACACATTTCAGCACATTAACAGACATTGAAAAAATGATATTTCTTTTTTCAAACCAAGCATACTTTCAAACCAAGCATACTGGCTGATTCGTGATACTGCCAAAGCCTGTTTTAATATTTTACAGAGAAGGGGAAATTCTCTGTATAAATCAGACTAATCTTTACTTTATGTAGATACCCGTATTGTTTTATTTCTAAATATTGTGATCATTATTATTATATGTGTGAGTGTATAAGCCTTATTTTATCTTGAAAAGTGACAGCTGTTGTTAATCAGTTTATTTTGATTGTTTAAGATATTTTTTAATATATGCCCTTTTGCTATTATTGATTACTAAACAGTGGATTAAATATAACATGTTATTACATTTTTAGATGTTTGATCGTTATGGCCTTTCATAACTTTAAAGGTCCCGATTAACAATGGCGGTACACTTCTTATGTGTTTGAATATGTAAAATACTCCGTTCAATTGTGTTAAATCTTGTTTCTCACTTGATTTAACGCTTGTATTCTCTCCTATAATTCTTTTGTGGGTAATTTATATAGTAAATATGCCTTGTTTGTACTATGATGAGACATAAATAAAGAAATAAAAAGAAAAAAATATAGTGGTAGTTTTACCACACACAAGGAGTTGCTAGTTCCTCACACTTGATATTTCAGTTAGGTTGACCAATTAAAGAAATCACAGATATTGCTGGTTATGCCACTGAAGGAACTAATTATGTCCTTAGGTGTTAAGTGTATGTTATATTCAGTGCATTAAACGGATAATAACCCCCACTGATTCGACACTTGTATATATTCCTCTGACTAGGGGGCGTAACAGGACCAATTCGGAAATAGCTGATAAACTGTGAAAGTATAGCTGTTAAATCATGTACACTTTGTTTTGATGGACAATCCGGTGATTGTACACTTAAATCCGGAGATCCGGAGAGAGACTAAATCCGGATTTTATCCGGAGATTTGGCAGGCATGCCTTCATAGAGAGTGGCGTATATGTAACTGCATTAATTTGGGTAAGTTTACATACATAGTTATATTTATAGTGTATTCGCTGCGGAATATGCTTTTTATTTTTGTTCATTCACTGCGAGCTTACAATTCCGGTGAAGAGATTCGATTTCTACTTGTTTGACAAGCTAAAATATATATGTCTGAATCACACAATAAAGGATGTCCAATTTGGTCAATATAGCACAAAGAAACATGCATAAAGAGTTTAACTAATGATTGTGATGTCTAGTTATAAGATATATTTAGGTTGTTTATAAATAAATTGCACATGTTTCTAAATTGCACTTAACCCCTGTTTTT
Organism: Cyrtodaria siliqua; assembly: GCA_037043455.1. Lineage (NCBI taxonomy): Eukaryota > Metazoa > Mollusca > Bivalvia > Adapedonta > Hiatellidae > Cyrtodaria > Cyrtodaria siliqua. Next base: position 105,051 of record JAWPHD010007657.1, read on the forward strand.
GAGGAACATATACGCATTTTGAAATTCGAAGTGGAATAAATCATGACTTAATTGTCCAATTTGAAAAAATCTTTTTGATTTAGAAAGATAGCTAGATTTTTCATTGACAATAAAGTTCTCTTACACAGGAAACGTTAATTAAGTTTTAATTGGCGATAAGTATTAGGTGACATGGCACCTATTGGAACGGTTACCCCTAAGGATGTAAATTATTCTCCAGCATGTCACCTAAGCACGCTAACGTATATATATATTGTATCTCGTCATAGCTAGGCGCCCTGCCGTAGTTCGTCAGAAGGTTGTCTGTCTTTGGTAGTTCACAAATATTTCTCCCTATATATAATTCTGCCTTGTGAACGTGAATCTCTTACGAGATCCAAATTTCGAAAGTTGCCGTAGTGAGTTCAAATTCTCTCCCTTTATTATATTTACTGAATTCACAGTATCCCCAAGATCCGGCACCTTGTCTCAATATAGCTGTGTGTGGTTGAATGCTTAAATGTGGCCCACTCATATGAGCTATAATTGTATGTATGTATGCGTTTATATGTTAATTGTGCCTCCAGACGAGTGTGTTATGATGTAGAGATACAGTTCATCAACGTGCAGCATTGTGGTGTAGTGGTTATAGCGTCTGCCTTGCATTCGGGAGGTCGTGGGTTCGAGTCCCCTGACCGCGTCATACCAAAGACTTTAAAAATGGAGTAGTCACTTGTAACCCTTGCCTGACGAGCAAATAATGGGTAGTGCTACGACTGATTGACCAGTGTCAGAATAATGTGGGTGGGGGTATCATGTCTACTACGGCGTGGTATTCCAGTGTGGCAGCACTATAAAGAAACCATTGAGTTCGCTGCTTCAAGTAGACATATCATCACACATCACACAACAACACACAGATAAAAGTCCAGACTCTATTGTGCCCATCGCGTCAGGTTTACCTTGACGTGTTCGTTGGCGGACGGACTATAAACCTTAGAACTACACACACACACACTGCAGCTATCCTTTTTAGGGAGTTAATGCATACGCTTGATTTCTGTGTATCTCGTCATAGCTAGGCGCCCTGCCGTAGTTCGTCCGAATGTTGTCTGTCCTTGGTAGTTCACAAATATTTCTCTCTCTCTCTCTATATATATATATATTGAGAATCCAAACTCTAAAGACTCAATATACAATATAAACAGCTTTAACAAGCCAGGCCAAACCCCAGAACTCGAGTGTCGAAATACGATACCAAACTCATAATTCATTTTACGCATATTCAGTCACGGGTATTTAAGAACCCGTAAATAAACCTTTACATTTTATCGGCACATATACATTATTATATGACTTAAACACCTGGAAAGAGTTTTGATAAAATATTTTGTAGTGTAATTTTGCCGTTATTTGTCGGGTTAATTACTTTTAAACCGTGTTATTATGATTTGAAAACTAATGTAAATTGCTGATTTTCTTTTATAAAACACTCTTGCCGCAACGAACATGATTGTTGTACCTAAAGTGTAAAATAAAGCATTATGTTGACAATATAATACTCTCAACTGTAGCAATCCCTATGTTGATAATAAGAGATAATGACAATAACAACATTTTGATACACAATTTCCGATGCACCAACCAGTCCGATCGTGAAAATTCAGCCAATCCCGTCATTCTTCGGGATCCCGCCTCGTGTGTATATCGACGCTTCGGTATGTTCAAAAGCTTGACATTTGGTTAGTGTTACCCTCATGTATATAATGCCATATAAGTGTACATGTTTATTGATTCTAGCTGTCGAGTTGTTTCTATTAATATCACATATATTAATAACTGAATATTTTAGGCCAGACTTCTAGTAATTTCTAGAATATTGTTTACATCATGTGATACATCATATGACAGTTAAGGTTATTTAAAAATAACGTGTTTACCTTACTGAAATGTGTAGATTGTTACAGAACATTCTTTAATCTAGAATGTTCCATGATAGTATCAATACAACCTTTTGGGGCTGTTGTTCGGTTTCAGTATTCGTCAAAGTTTGAACATCTGGTTAATTATTTAAAATAATAAAGTACAAAGGTACTCGTAAATTTTTAATATTCTAAAAAGTTAAACCGGCAGCAATCAAAATGGTGTTTGATCTTGAAAATGTGTTGCTTCGCCTACCCAGGATGAGATTGATAAACTGAAAAAGAATGTCTTGCTCTTGCTTGCCCAAACAATTATGAATTAACACAAGTTAAAACTTCAATGAGAAAATCTGACATTAAAAATATTTTGGTTCGATATATGGTAGAAGAGGAAATTTTTGCATTATCTCTTTTAGTAGTCACAGAATTTTAAGTAAAATTAAAAGAATTAGAATTAGAAAAAATGAAAATAGAAAAAGAAATGCAGTTGAAAGAAAAACAAAGTAAATTAAAAAGAAAAAGAAACTGAATTGAGACAAATGGAAAAAGGAAAAGAAATTAAAATTAGAAAAATGCAATTGCAAGAAGAAAATGAAAGGCGATAGTTTGAATTGAAGATGAAAGAATTAGATTTGGTAAGCAAAGCAAGTTCAGCATCTCCACTCAACGTCTACTTTTGATGTTACTAAACATATTAGATTAGTACCGCCTTTTCAAGACAATGAAGATGACAAATGTTTTCTTCATGTTGAGAAAACTGCTGAGAATTTTAAGTGGCCAAAAGAACATTGGACATTACTTTTACAGAGTGTTTTAATTGGAAAAGTCCGTGAGGTTTAGTATATTAAAAGCTTATGAATTGGTTCCAGACATATAGCCAGAAATTTAGAAATTGTAAGAAAGCAAATGATCAAACACATGTTGAATTTGCCCGAACTTGAATTGGAAACAATGCAATTAATGAGGTCACAACATCCCAGTCTGATTCTGTTATGGAGACTTATGAACTATTCATGTCTGAAGGTTCTATGTCACTAATTGGTGATTAGACCAAGCCTATCACTATTAAGATTTTGCGAGACACAGGAGCCTCTCAATCATTATTATTCGCAGACACCCTGCCTTTTTCTGAGAAACTTATTCTGGTACTAATGTACTTATTCAAGGGGTAGAGTGCGGGTTTTTTATTGTCCCTCTCCATAATATTTATTTATCATCATATTTAGTTACTGAACCTTTGGCTGTGGGAATAAGATCTTCGTTACCATTCGTAAGTGTCCATTTGTTATTAGGCAAAGACCTAGATGGAGATAAGGTCGTCGTTAATCCACTTGTATCAAGTCTTCTTTAGATCAAACTTATGATCTCGTGTATCCGGCTTGTGCAGTTACTAGAGCTATGGCAAAAAGAGCCATTGAGAATGATCTTTCTTCTGACATTAACTGTCAATCATGTCAATTATCAAATTGTGGTTCCTAGTTCATATCGTCAGGAAATTCTCAGTTTAGCCTATGGAACTCCTTTGCCAGGTCATTTAGGTGTCAATGAGACATACCAAAAACATTTGCGTCATTTGTATTGGCTAAATCTCAAAAAATGATGTTTCGTAATACTGTAGGTCTTGTCATACATGTCAAGTGGTAGGAAACCCCAATCAGAAGATTCCCAACACCCATCTTTAACCTATTCCTTCATTTGATGAACCTTTCAGTAAAATATAGTGGACTGTGATGGCCCCTTGCCTAAGACGAAGTCTGGTAATCAATATCTGTTGACAATTATGTGTGCGTCAAAAAGATTTCCTGAAGCTATTCCACTTAGGAATATAAAGACAAAGTCTATTGTGAAGGCTCTGGTTGATCAAATTTTTCACATTAGTTGGCCTTTCAAAATATGTCCAGTCTGATCAAGGGTCAAATTTTATGTCTGGCATATTTCAACCGGTCATGCATGAGTTAGGCATTCAACAGTTTAAGTATTCTGCCTACCATCCTGAGAGCCAACGTGCTCTGGAAAGGTTTCACCAGCCATTGAAAAATATTATTAGATTTTATTGTTTTGACACCAATAAGGACTGGGATGAGGGCATACACATTTTACTTTTCGCTGTTAGGGAGTCAGTCCAGGAATCGTTTGTCTTCAGCCCTTTTGAGCTAGTTTTTGGTCAAACTGTTCGTGGACCACTTAAGTTATTAAAACAGAACATTCTCTCTGAAGAAGACACTTCTTTGAATGGACAGGTGTGACAGGTGAATGTGCGAAGACGTGTTTTATGGCGCCCTGTGAAAAAAATTACAATTTTGTACGAGGTTTGGATATAAAACTCGTGAAATTTTACATTGTGATAAATGTGAAACTATGGACTATGTTTAGGATCAAATGGGGAGAAAAAAGTCGAAGGAAGAGAGAAAAAAAAGGAAAAAAAGTAGTGACAATGGGACAGATCAGACACAAAGCAAATCAGCAAAATATGGCGGATCGCCTGAGGCGTTGCACGTAAGTGACATATTCTCTTAGTGAAATCCTTAAAGAGGCCAACTTCGTTTTGCATGCTTATACAGTGCATGATATAATGTCAACATCAAGCAAAATGGATGATAATACAGTGCATGATATAATGTCAACATCTAGCAAAACGGATGAAAGTCAAACATTTCCGAAAGTTTTAGATTCTCCGTCATACAGTGACGTTGCTGCAGGTGGTGATGTACCGAAAGTTAATGTGGAAAAAACGCCTCCCCCACTCTCAACATCCGCCCCCTCTAATGCCGATATACTGGACTATCTTAAGCAAATGAACAATAGGATAGGCGAGATTGATAGGAGACTGAAGACATTGGATGTTCTTGAAAAAAAGGTAGATACTTTTGATGCTGAAATTAAGAAGATGTGGACATTTATGCATGAGCAATGTAATAAAACAAGCGACAAAATAAATAAAGTAGAGGATAAGACGGAATCCATTGAGTTTGCTCTTGGCCTAGCGCAAGACAAAATAACACAAATGGAAAAAGACAATGCCACTTTAAAGGGAGATCTTTTCTATGTGCAATCCCAATCAATGAGAAACAATCTCATTTTTGCTAACATTCCCGAAGATCCACGAGAAGTGCCGGAAATTACCGAAAGAAAAGTGCGTCAATTTTTGTGTGACAAACTTAAGGTGGCTCAGGATATGGCTGACTCGATTAAATTTGAGCGTATTCATAAAATGGGCCAGAAAAGTGAGTTGTTTCCCAACCGGAGAATCGTAGCAATATTTACGTTGTTTAAAGACAGGGAAATGGTTCGTAACCAGAGGAGGAACTTAGGCGGCACAGAATTTTATATTACGGAACAATTCCCCAAAGAAATCGTGTTAAAACGGCGGAAACTGGTACCATTGATGAAAGAGGCGAAAAACAGTGGCAAAACATCTTTGATTAGTTACGACACGTTGTATGTGAATGGCAGACCGGTGGAGACTGATGGTTTATAGGAAGGCGCAGAGGGTGAGCTAAAAGTGATTTCGTGGAACTGCAATGGACTGACACAGACTAAAAGAGAAAATCCAGATTTTGTTAACATTTTAGAAAAATATGACATAGTGTTTTTATATGAAACGTGGACCAACAAAAACAGTAATATTGATCTTAATGGATATAAGAGTTACAATTTTTATCGTAAATTCCAACATAGAAATGCTAAGCGATGTAGTTGTGGGATCGTTATTTATTGTAAAAACAATATAAAAAATGGAATACAAATTGTGAGAAATAACTATGATACTATTATATGGCTGAAACTTGATAAGAAATTTGTTCAAACTGACAGTGATATTTATTTATTTATTTATGTGGAGTTTATGTCTGGGGTTTAGATTCACCTGAATAGAATGTTGCACAAGTAGATCTGTTTCAAATCTTACAAGATGATGTTAATTATTTCGATAACCAGACAGACAGACAGACAGAAAGATATTTTTTATTGATTTAAACTTTACAAGTTTATCATCATATACAATATGCAAACATTTATACGTGACAGAATAAACAAAACAAACAAACAACAAAAACATAATTTTGCACACTAGTTTCAAATAAATTGTATTATTGGATAATTTGAAATATTAAATAATTGAATAAAAATGTGGAAATGACACTGAACTTTAACTTACGCAAATTAAATTAAATATAAACTTAAAAAAAAACAAAAAAACAATTTTGTTCTCATTATCGCAAAAGCAGTAACATAAATAATTAATTGATAATAGTTTTCATTCGAGGATAAACCTAGTTTTGATAAAACAAAAAATCATTACGAGAATCAAATGCTTCTTTTATAAACCAAGATAAATTAAACAACTCTTTCTTATTTCTTGTTTTCATTAGCTCTATGAATTTTAAAACACTTGGACGTTTATAATAGTACTTTTTAATGTATTTTCTTCTTATATTAACATATACAGGACAAATCAAAACAAAATGGTATTCATCTTCAATGTCATTAGAATTACAAATGGTACAATAACGTTGGTTTCTTTCTAATCTGTTCTGTGCGTAGCGCCCAGTTTCAATTCGCAGTGAATGCGACGATAGTCTTAGTTTTGATAAAACAATTCGCAACTTATATGGCAAAATATCGAGATATGGTTCATATTCAAAATTGCCTTTAAAATGTAAATACATTGACAAAACTCTATTATTTACAACATCGCTGTTCCACTTTTGAACAAAACAATCGACTAAACGCTGTTTAAAAACAGTATGAAATGTTTTCAAAGGAACACTATTTGGATTATTCCAAACATAGCCAAAACCATACTCGTTTAGAAGCTTTTTAATATTCCCAGCCCAACTATAACGCCAATTTTCTATGTTATTGACGGAATTATTGTAAATACTAGAAATGATAATATTGTCAGAGTTAACTGTTTTGCACCAATATTTAACGATTCTAACGTAGCGCAATATATACAATGGATACCGCCCAAGTTCCCCGTAAATACCCGCATTGCTAGTTTCTTTCGACTTAGAAAACCCCCAGGCTTCGCAACCATAATTCAGAATGGATCCAACAAAGGAGTCGAATAATTGACACATTGTCTTCGGTTTAAAATTAAACTTCTTAGTATTAGCAATTAATATATGTAAAGCCTTTAAACCCTTCCCTGCTAAACTTACTTGATTTAAAACAAATGTTCCGGTATAATTACAAATAACTCCCAGATAATTAAAATCGTTAACTATTTCTAAGAAGTTGTCATTATATGTCCATGACTCATTTTGTCTTAATTGGCCCCTTTTCCTAAAAAACATAATTTTGGTTTTGACGGAATTTACTTCTAATCCCCATTTATTACAATAAGCTAGTAATAAATCTAAATTTTGCTGCAAATCATCAGGTGATTTTCCTACTAAAACCATATCATCTGCAAACAGTAGAAGAATAAGAGTAATATCGTCGATAGTAAGACCTGAACTAATATCATTTTGTAAATATAACTCTAAATCTTCAACGAAAAGGGAGAAAATTATCGGGGAAATTACCTCCCCTTGCCTTAGACCGATTGAACATTCGAAAAAATCTGAATAACTATTGCAATTTTTAACACAAGATTTTACTTTAGAGTACATGTCTCTTATTATTCTAAGTAGCTTTCCATTTATGCCTATTTTATAAAGTTTTAGCCATAAGGTATTCCTATAAACGCTATCAAAAGCTTTTTTCAAATCAACAAATGCACAATACAATCGACCTTTCTCATTTAATATCTTGTGAATAACAGATTGTAATACAAAAATTGCATCGATAGTTGAACGACCCGACCTAAAACCAAATTGGGCGTCTGATATAATATTATTATCTTCACACCATTTACTTATCCATTTATTTAAAATACCGGTAAAGATTTTGGACAAACAACTAACAATAGTTATTCCTCTATAATTATTTACGTCGTCAGGGTCGTTCTTCTTAAACAAAGGTATAATAATTCCCTCGGTCCATTTTTCTGGAAAATATCCGGAGTTTAGTACAGCATTAAATAAATCAACAAGATGCGAGGAAATGATATCTACTGATTCGAGAAAATATTCATTCATGACAAAGTCTCCAGAAATTGACTTATTTCGCTTCAAAGAACGAACAACAGATTCTACCTCAGCAATTGTTATAACTTTATCCAATTCTTCAAACTTACAACTGTTTTCATTAAAATCATGCTGCTGGCAGAAAGATTCTGCTTCATCATTTTCTACTTGAAAAATCTCCGTTGACAACTGGGAAAAATAATTATAAAATCTCTCAAGACTTATGTTTTCACTCTTCGATTTATTTTTTCGTAAAAATAACTTCCAAAAATCTTTAGGCTTCTTATGCCTTAAATTCTTAATCTCACTCATCTTCTTATTTTCATACGCACGCCGTTTTTTCTTTATAAGCATTTTATAGGACTTCTTTTTAATATGCAATTCAACTCTATTTACATCCGATTTACACTTATTATATTGATTTAATGACTTATTATAAATATTTTTAGCAGTAAAACACTCATTATCAAACCAAACAGCTTTTTTATCGGCAGTATTTGCAAAACGCACTCGATCATTATATATATATATTTTGGAGAACAGAGGATCCGCGGCGTCGCGTATAACCTTCACAAAAGAATTAATAGAGCTATTAACACTGTCCCTATGATTAGCGTTTATACTGAGCGATATATTATTCAGATCCGTTAATCTACCAATTAATCTACTACGAAACGTGCCGCGGCAATTTTCATCCAATGTAAATGCTACCCTCTCCGTAGTCGACATGGGTTTAACACAATTAACTGTAAAGGAAAGCGGTGTATGATCGGACCACTCATTTAAAGTTTCGATTTTAAAATCATTTACACGATTGAAATTACATTCTTTCAATAAAAGATAGTCAATAACACTCGCACCATTTTGATTTGTGTAAGTGTAGGACCCTATCGAGTGATCACTACCGAGCCGACCGTTAGCCAATCTCATTGTAGACGCTTTACAAAGATCAAGAAGCTTAGTTCCCTGTGCATTACAAACATTATCCATGGACAGTCTCAGTAATGGTAAATCAGGCATATAATCATTATCGTCGAGATCGCTTACAACACTATCACAAACAATTTAGTCTTTTTTAATACCACTGCCCACGCGATAACCAGGGAGTTACCTTAATTGTTGGTGATTGGAATGCGCGTGTAGGTAAAGGTGTCAAAAAAGACTATATTGTGTGCGATAGAATAGTGAGCGATATTGACGATAATGATTACATGCCGGATTATCCATTATGTCGTAATTCTATGGATACTGTTTGTAATGCGCCAGGCAACATACTCCTTGATTTGTGTAAATCAACTTCCATGAGATTGGCTCTCTCTCTCTCTCTCTCTCTCTCACACAAACATGCTTGATTGCTTGCCAGCTCGCTGTATGTTTACTTCAGTATTTCTTTATTTATTACTTAGATCTACGATCGTCTGAATTAATAAATAAATCCGTTCTTTCCTCCTTAATCTACCCTCTATAGCTGACTTTATCTATTATCATTAATATTATTAAATCATATTGTGAAATTCTCACCACGAGTCCTGCGTGACTCCTCCTTTCTCATACATCATATATTTTGATCTGAGAAATAAAAGTTATTGTTGTTGTTGGCTAACGGTAGGCTAGGTAATGATCATTCCATAGGGTCGTTCACATATATGAGCCGTAACGGTGCGAGTGTAATTGATCACTTGCTTTTAAAAGAATTCGATTTTGCACGAGTAAGGGAGTTTAAACTTGAACCATTCAATGAATGGTCCGATCATGCACCGTTATCTTTTATTGTTAAATGCAATACATATAAGCATGACTCTCAGCCTACGGAAAGAATTACAATTAAATATGACGATAAGCTTTGTGATAAATTCCGCAGTGGTTTAATCGGAAGATTAACAGATTTTAACAATATTTCGTTGAATATTAATAATAACCTAAATGATAGGGATTGCTTGAATAACTCTATTAATGGATTTGTACACATTTTTAGGGAGGTCGTGGACCCACTATTTTCTAAAACTATAATTGACCGTGAGTGCGTGCGTTTTTCAGAAACAATCCATAATAAAGCGACTTGGTTCGACTCGGAATGCGTTGAAGCTAAGCGTATTTACTTATCAGTGTTATCAAAATATAATTATTATAATTGAATTACATGAGAACAAACTACGTTATAAGGTTTTGATAAAGAAAAAGCGGCGCGCCTATGAGTTGAAGAAAATGCGCGATATTGAAATTTTTTGAGACATTCTAAACCAAAGGAATTTTGGAAATTATTTTGTCGTAAAAAGAAGGGCACGCATGGAAATATTTCCTTAGAGACGTTTTATAAATATTTTTCCGAATTAACGCAGGATATATCGTCACTTCACAATGATGAGGCCGAAACTTTTTGCGAGGAACACGATTTTAATGATTTAAATTGCTATTTTGATGAACTGGACAGAGAAATTACTATCTCTGAAGTAATAACGACGGTTGATTCTCTCTCAAAAAAACAAGGCTTTTGCGGGTGACTGCTTGATAAATGAATACGTTATCGAAGCGATAGACATTATTTCTCCGCATCTCACAGATTTATTTAATGGGGTATTTAACTCGGGTTATTTTCCAGATAAATGGTCTGAAGGCATTATCATTCCGCTATTAAAGAAAAATGACCCAGACGACGTAAATAATTATCGAGCCATAACATTAGTAAGCTGCTTATCAAAAAATTGTACAGGTATTTTAAATAAAAGAATTAGCATGTGGTGTGATGAAAGCAATATTGTATCGGATGCTCAGTTCGGTTTTAGACAAGGTCGCTCTACCATTGATGCCATATTTGTTTTGAATTGTATTATACAGAAATTACTGAATGAAAACAAGCGGTTATATTGTACGTTTGTGGACCTTAAGAAGGCTTTCGGCAGTATATATAGAAATGGCCTTTGGCTAAAACTTTTTAAGCTAGGAATTAAAGGTAAATTGTTAATAATTATACGCGACATGTATGACAAAGTGAAATCTTGTGTACGACATTGTAATAATTTTTCTGAGTTTTTCAAATGTGCAATAGGTCTCAAGCAAGGGGAGGTAATCTCTCCAATAATGTTTTCGCTGTTTGTAGAAGACATGGAATTTTTCTTACAAGACAGTAATAAATCTGGACTTACAATAGACGATATAACTTTAATTCTTTTACTTTTCGCAGATGATATGGTTTTGTTTGGAAAATCACCGTCTGAATTACAAGAACGTTTAAATTTGTTGAAAGAATATTGCGACACATGGGGATTAGAGGTTAACGTGGAAGACAGAAGTTATGGTTTTTAGAAAAAGGGGTAATCTTTTAGTTAATGAGACATGGGTTTATAATGGAAATAATTTAGAAGTTGTTAACGATTTTAACTACCTCGGAACTGTTTTTAATTATACGGGTTCATACAATTTAAATCAAGAGCCCTTAGCAGGTAAAGGATTAAAAGCTTTGAATATATTAATTGCACATGTAAAAAAATACAATTTTAAACCAAAAACGTTTTGCCAATTATTTGATGCGTTCGTTGGTTTTATATTAAGCTATGGAGCAGAAATTTGGGGTTTTACAAAGTCAAAGGAGATCGGAAGAATACATTTGAAATTTTGTAAATACTTGTTAAGGGTTAAAACGTCTACTAGTAATTCCGGTATTTATGGAGAACTAGGTAGATACCCATTGTATATTTTAAGGTATGTAAAAATAATAAAGTATTGGAGTAAGGTGGTCGATTAAAAAAACATTTTAATATCAACTTTTTATAAAGATGCTGTGAGAGATTGTGAAAGAGGAATGAAGAATTGGGCCAGCAATGTTAAAACCATTATAACTGATTGTGGCTATAATTATGTTTGGAATGACCCAACTTGTATTGATATGAAATCTTTATATTTGTTGATTAAACAAAATTTAATAGATTGTTTTGTTCCTAAATGGAACTCTGATGTTGAAAATAATCGAGTTTTATGTTTGAATAAACATTTTAAAACCTCATTCTCATATGAAGTGTATCTTGATATATTGCCGTTGAAATTAAGAACTGCCATGTCGAGGATAAGATTATCCTCCCACAGACTCAGAATTGAAACTGGCAGATATTCACAAAATAGAACTGATAGAAATCAGAGATATGTACATTGTGTAATAGTACAGACTTAGAAGATGAATATTATTTTATTTTAATTTGTCCTTTGTACGAACAATTACGTAAACTATATGTTAAACAATATTATTACAGACATCCAAGTGTTTTTAAATTTATTCAGCTGATGCAATCTTCAAGCCAGCAAGAGCTTTTTAGATTATCTATGGTTGTTAGGGAAGCATTTATTATTCGCAATACTGCAATGTATAATGAGTAAAAAATGTATGTTCATCCTCATTGGACATGACATGTAAACTATTAAACTTAAAAGTTTACATGAAACTATGTAACAGGAATAGTTAAATTATTATAACAGGGTAAATACGTGATCCAGAGTGAATGTGTGAGACATTTCGGGCGTCAGAGTGTATGGGTGAGTTGTATGAGTGTATAGTATGTATGATTGTGTGTTTGTACTTTTTCATTGTTTAATGTAAAAATTGCATTGACCTGTCACATATTAACAAATGTAATATGTATTTATATGACGAGAAACATTTGTTTAAGTCATAAATAAAGAATATGTTCTGTTCTGTTCTGTTCTGTTCTGTTCTGTTTGAATCTTCTACAGTATGTGTCTGATTTTCGACACACACTGTCAAAAGCTTGTGAGGAAGCTCAGTCTACTCTCAAATCTTCTCAATCAAAAATGACAACAAGGCAAGATTTGACTGCACAAGACAGAAATTTCAAGGCTGGTGATAAAGTTCTTGCTTTATTACCTATTCATTGAAAGCCTTTACAAGCTCTGTATCATGATCCTTATACAGTAGAAAAAAGGGTTAGTGATTTAAATTATATTATCAATTCTCCTGGAAGGCGAAAGCAACGTCGACGTTTGATGTTTGTCTGCAATCTTGTCTTGTCGTGCCCTCAATGGTTTGTTCTATTGTTGCCCTGGCTTCTGCCAAGTCATTGAGTACCTTCTTTGTGGCTTTCTAGTCTATTGTTTTTTTTGTATTTATATATACACGAGCATTTTTGTGTTTTCTTATATTACCTATTAATGCTGCCTTGTTGGTTAGAGAATAGTTCATGGGGATTTCTTTATTTACACTGTCCCGTTTTATTGGGATGACAGTGGGGTAAGTGTGAGGATTGGTGCACCATAGAACCTGGTTTAAACCCTCATCGGCCTTTTTTGCCACTGCCCGTTCCAAGGCGGTAGCCTTTTTGTCAACCCTTTTGTGTTTGTGATGTCTTATTTGGCATTTTATTCATCTTTAAAGTTGTTCTCTGTTTATGTGTGTGTTTGTGGATGACTGTCGTCCTTGAATGCTACTTTTCCTGTTCGATTTTTATATCTATATATGTCATATTAATATGTTAAAAAATACATTGACAGAGATAGCCACATTCAGTTAATGTAGTTTGCTCTGTCCCACCTAAACATTCCAGTGCCAAGTTACAAAATGAAAACGAACATTTTGATAAAAATTATCCTGGTTTAGTTAAACTACAACACAGTGACATTTTGAAAAATATCGACGAGAAACTGGAACATCTAGATCCATCACAGAGACATCAGTTGAAACGATTGATATATATGAGCACTTATTTTCGGATCTTCCAACAAGAACGGACAAAATATTTCATGTTGTTGATGTTGCAAATACTACTCCAATAAAACAGCATCCATACATGATGAATCCTTCTAAAGAACAATATCTTAAAGAAGAAATGCAATACTTATTGGGACAATGATTTTATTGAACCAAGTAAAATGGAATTGAGTATATTCTAGTTTCAAAACCGGATAACACTTACCGGATGTGTACTGACAATAATATCACAAAAAATGACTCATTTCCAATTCCAAGAATTGATGACTGTATTGATAAAATTGGAAATGCTAAATACGTTACAAAATTCGATCTTCTAAAAGGATTTTGGCAAGTTCCTCTCACAGAAAGAGCAAAAGCAGTCTCTGCAATATTACTTGGATTTTATTCGCATATTGAATTTTAAAGAAATACTGGATCCATTATATGTATTTTATGTAAGTGAATATTTTTCGTTTTCGTTGTAGTATTTAAATAAATGTGTTGATTATATTTTAAAAACAGTTGTTGCTAGTTTGCTTTAAACTATTCTTATAATTAATATTAATGACTAAACAAATGCAAGTAATGTGGAAAACTAACCGGCGTCCGTGAGTTTTTTAAAAAATCATGATTGCCGTGTGTCCCTTTAAAAGAAATTGGTACTCGTCTTCACTATCATTAGTGTTACAAATTTGGAATACACTTTCGTTTCTCTCTGTGCTCCTTCTCGATTATCTCCCTGTTTTTATTCTTAAACAGAAAGCGGATAATCTTATTTTTGTTATATAACTTATTAATTGTTTGGAGCATAACGTATCTAGATATGTTTCAAAATCAAAATGTCCTTTCACCTCCTGATATAGTGTTTAACCTCTACTGCAGTATTCAGAGTACATTTTAAAACTACACACACCAGACTTTATTTTAATCGTTACCTTTAAATTAGGTAACCAATTCATCGCACACTTATTAAAATTGGATATATTAGTTTTTATTATAATATTCTCTGTAGCCATCAGTTTACACTAATATTTGACTATTTTTAACGGGTACGAGGGAGCTCTCCGCAAATACCAGCATTACTTGTGGTTAAACACCTAAACTGATTTTACAAAATACTGACTGAATTCTCTCAATATCTTACGATTTCCATATTTCAACTCCATACTTTTATATTGATGGCACAGTGGCATCGACAGGCTGAAGAGATACTTTTGGTTTCAATTCGTATGTTCGTATAGTAACCAGGAGAATATCCATTCATTACGTGGTCCCGCCTTAATTCCATTAAGCGATGGGAAAGCTTATGTTAGCAGGATTTTATAACGGATATTTTGACAATAAAACACGTTTAACAACACTTGTTACTCAACAAATGCAATGACCTGTTTAAAATTACCTATTAAATGTTTAAATTTTACAATATGCAAGCTTTTTAAGCTGAAATTAGGGTTTCATTTCATTCCCCAGTCAACCCCGTTTTCGCTTCTTGGAGAAGGTGTTGGATGGGGTATGAAAGTTAATACTCGGACCACGTAATGGCTTTTAATGCCTTTCCGCAAAGACACTAAAATACTTAAAAATCATCGACGACATCTAATAAACGTCCATTATAATACCACCTTTCAAATTCTTTAAAGTAAGAATATGCTTATTGTTAACCTTAACGAAGATGATAGAGACTTTGTGTCAAGTATATGTGTATAATTTGCAATAAATCACCCGATGTACCTAGTCGTTAATAGAAACAACTGATTATAAGCGTACGCTTCGTTAAAAAGGTACACCGACTTTTAATGCTTGTGTTTACGTAAACATTACCTGTGCTATAACCTGTGCTGTGCTTAGTGTCGGCACAGCGTGTCGGGGATACGGTGTAATTAGTACACAAACATTCGGCTTAGTGTTTACAGTTTAATTTTATTCAGTTTATTTGTTAGCGTAATTCCGAGTGCTTCGTCAGCTGTTTCAGTTTATGTGTTAATAAGCATATTCTTCCTTTAATTCTATCCCTTTTACAGAAGACAACTATTTTTTGTATTTTCAGTATTAACTTCAAGACCCCAGGATTCATAGTATTACCCATTGCATCACAGGAAATGACGGTATGTGGTATCCCACAAAGTGTCGGTCAGTAAATAATTATCATTCTTTTGTTCAAAAAAGACATTTTCACTAATTTAAGGTGCCATTTTGGTTGATATCACATTGTTCCAGTTTTCAAGCATTGTCATGTTTATATTGTAAGTTTTGAATTTGTTTTGCTTATATGGAAATGGGTGTATGAATAAAATATTTTGGCATCTCAGCGTTTATGTTTTTAAAGGGAGCATTCATTCAAGAGACAAGTTCTTTCTTAGAAGGTATATGATTTTTGTGGATATTTTGGCAGCAAAATGATGTTTAAAATATGCTTTTGATTGTAATTCTCTATTCTATAAATACATTGCTCTTGAAGTAATATGATTGCCAAAAAGTAAGATTGACTTAAATATAGCATTCAATTTAGCACTGAATATAAAGAACACACACGTTGACTAACATACTCGTAATGGCCCGAACCGTTAATGGCGGGAAAAAACGTCCCCGTGTCCTTCCTTTTCGTGATTAAGGCTGGTCAAAACGGGAATAATGGAAACTAGCACAGTCGCATTATAGCGACTGAATATATGGCCCACTTTTACGTAAGCTAGTATATGGATGCATAAATGAGTTGTTCCCTTTGTCACGTTTTATATGCTATTTTGTCATTACATATTTTTTATAATGTCATTACTCGATATGTCTCACCATAATTGTAGTATGATAATCTCCCAAGTAGAGGAAATAAAGTTCAAAGTTCTTCATTATGACAGAAAATTTGTTATCAGCGTGTTCTTTGTCCCAAGCGGTTAGGCTAGGCAAACATATTAAATAATTAAAATCTTTTCTACAATGGCACAAAGACGGTTGATATATTTAATGGAAAATCGTGATGCTTGTATGAATACATTAGATATATGATCTAAACTCCACCACTAAAAATCGACCGTCATATATAGCCTCAAATGTGCTATAAATGACGTAAAACACCATTCAGCCAACCCAAATGTACCAAAGACACGGCGTGACAATTAACTTAGTCAATAATTTGCGCAAGGCATTTGAGATATTTGTACTGAAAAACGGATGCGACATTCATTCATTCATTCATTCATTCATTCATTCATTCATTCATTCATTCATTCATTCATTCATTCACTCATTCACTCATTCATTCATTCAATCATTCATTCATTCATTCAATTATATTCCTTCCTTCCTTCCTTCCTTCCTTCCTTCCTTCCTTCCTTCCTTCCTTCCTTCCTTCCTTCCTTCCTTCCTTCCTTCCTTCCTTCCTTCCTTCCTTCCTTCCTTCCTTCCTTCCTTCCTTCCTTCCTTCCTTCCTTCCTTCCTTCCTTCCTTCCTTCCTTCCTTCCTTCCTTCCTTCCTTCCTTCCTTCCTTCCTTCCTTCCTTCCTTCCTTCCTTCCTTCCTTCCTTCCTTCCTTCCTTCCTTCCTTCCTTCCTTCCTTCCTTCATTCATTCATTCATTCATTCATTTGTAATTATTCATTTATTCATAATTATTCATTCATTCATTCATTCATTCATTCATTCATTCATTCATTCATTCAATTATATTGATTGGTTGATTGATTGATTGATTGATTTATAATTATTCATTTATTCATAATTATTCATTCATTCGTTTATAGTTATTTATCTATTCCTTCCTTCCTTCCTTCCTTCCTTCCTTCCTTCCTTCCTTCCTTCCTTCCTTCCTTCCTTCCTTCCTTCCTTCCTTCATTCATTCATTCATTCATTCATTCATTCATTCATTCATTCATTCATTCATTCAGAAATATTTATTCATACATTCACATTCATTCATAATGATTCATTTATACATTTATAATTATTCATTCATTCGTTCATTCTTTCTTTAATTCATTTATTCATTAATACTTATTTATTCATGAATTCGAATTGATTGATTTATTCATATTCATTCATTCATCCATTCATTCGTTCAGCCATTCATTCATTTAGTAATTCAGGCATTCAGTCATGCAGTCATATGCATTCATTTATTCATTCGTTCATTCATTCATTCGTTCGTTCGTTCGTTCGTTCGTTCGTTCGTTCGTTCGACACAATTAATGGTAGAAAACATCATACAACATATATACAAACTAATTCAACAGGATAAAGACAAAACTAAGTGACCTTTAACATATCATCCCAAAGTCATATCATCTAGTAATTAATAACATACTCTTAAAAATAATTTAAGGACCACTTTTTGATTCGAGTCGTTTTTGGACGGTGCCGTCCTATGTAGTGGGAACTCTGGCGAACAAGAATTTCTACTAGAAACCAAAGATCGCGATAAATGTATACAATTTGCAAGGCTGTAAATGGTTAAAAGATCCGTATATTGACAAACTATTGATAAATATGTACGCGTTGGTAACCATTAAGCGATTTTAAGGCATTCACATATCTTAACACAACAGAATACATGATTAATCAGCAATATGTATACCAATAATAACGATTATCCTTGGCAAACACTTGTTAATCACCTTGTCTGCAAAATATTGACTTTGATGTAATTAAACCTTTTTTAATAATTACATTCATTACATGCACAATGACATTTGAAGAGTAATTAATTCGATTACCATGCCATTAAATTGAAACCTTTTATCACATTACACCATGGTAACTATCAAATATCGTTCATAAATTCACGAGTGGAAGAGATTATATAACGATGTACCATATATAACTTTTTTTATTTATTTTTATTTTTATGAAACATTTTTTTATACTAATCCTAGTCCAATGAATTTTATTTTGTTTTAGCCATATCGCCACCGAAAACATCTTCGCAGAAATCATATTCAAGGGGTGATAACTCTGTATGCATGATTGAATCTGATTGGTTTTCGAAAGAAACCGAACTCTCATGTATACATATGTTGTGATCAAC
This sequence comes from Cyrtodaria siliqua, assembly GCA_037043455.1. NCBI lineage: Eukaryota > Metazoa > Mollusca > Bivalvia > Adapedonta > Hiatellidae > Cyrtodaria > Cyrtodaria siliqua. The sequence continues at coordinate 123,733 of JAWPHD010007657.1, forward strand.
TTCATCTGACATTTTCATTTTACAATTTAAACATTTCTACATAACTTCATTTTTTATTCCCAGAAGATTATGCTGATGGATATAAAATTGCCGTTGTCCGTCTGTTCTTCCGTCCGCCCGTCCGTCCGTTCACGGTCCCAAAACTTTGGTAATGCCTCATCCGATTTCAATAATATTTTGCACAAATGTTCACCAACTTAGTACGCAAACGCGTTTTTTCGGAATTTGATTTTGATCAATACTTTCTGAGTGGCACCGTCCATCAGCACTTTAGTGCGTTGATCTAAATTGCTGTTATTGAACGATTTACTTTTTTTTTTGCAATTTTTAAGTTTTGTTGTATTCCTTTATAATTGGCACAAATGAATTTAATTTTTCTATGGATATGAAATCCTGAATATTAAAGATTAAGTAAGTTATAACTGTAATTTTTGATCCTTAAATTATTTTGAGGAGTATATATATTAAAGGCAAAAATAAACGCAACTCGGGAATATCCGATATATAGTTTACTAGTATATATACAGAAATTGCACAAGATGTGGGGTATTGATATGCAACCTGGATATGTGGCACAATTTTAAAACCTGGATATGGGGCATATATGTATACATGTATATATAATATATATGCCCCACAGTTAATATATTCCCCGTTACACAGTTTTATTATATATAACCCATAGCACATGGCAGTGAGAGGTGGTAATTTGTGTTCGTTATGTTATTTTAATAGTATTAACTATATCCATATACGCGTGTTTCTCGTTCTTATATCTTCTATTTATTTCCTTTTTCATGTGATTTTATGGATTAGCATTGCGTCTTTACAAGTTACTGCATCATAGCTACACACAAGAACTGTCGGAGAACAGCGCAGCTCAACTATTCGATTTTTCAGAGAATAATAAATTATATATGCCAGTATATACCATCAGAAAACAAGGCTAAAACAATGTGGGGTGGGGTTGCAGGGCGGATATGGAAATCATTGTTGGAATCTCATACAAATTATAGTAAAATTTGAGGCAGGATGTGAAATTTTATTTTTATTTTTATCAGTTCTAATCCAAAAAATTCTGTCATTTTAAAGAAATCTGTGGTCGAAAGGCAACTCGGGGAGGGAGGGGATGATAATCTAGCATTTTTCGGCGCCAGCCGTGTAAACTTTTGGCCTCGCAGGAGGTGTGTCTGTGTAAGCCTATCAAAACTCGAGTTGAAAGCGATACGGAAATTATGAAAGCCTACAGTGTTTGTTAAAATGAATGCTGATTGACTAAATTTGTCTGACAAGGCCAAAGGAAACTAGTAGATTTGTTTATAGAGTGTAGTTGTTGATAAATGGTATATCGTTAGGTGATTTGTTACGCTGTACTTCAATTGTGACCGGAAAAGATGAAGAAAGGAATAGAAATGCTGAAATTGTAAATAAATTATTCTGTTTTTTTTGCAAAGTGCGTTAATTTTACATGGTAACTGGTAATGAAACCCTATAAAAATTACATATCGCCGTGAATTCCTAGTCACGTGATTTTTCAAGGTGCCTGGATCTTCTTCTCTGAAACCACAAGGGATACAGCTTTGATATTTTGCTTGTAACATCATATAGTGGTTCTTTACCAAGTTATACAAATGGTGACCCTGGGGTCAGAATAAGCCCCTTGGGGGTCAAACGTTTTACATAGAAATATTAGGAAATACATTTATAAATCTTCCTTCTTTTTTGAAACCACGAGGTTAGAGCTTTGATATTTTGCATGTAGCGTCATCTAACAGATTACACTTTGCCAGTAGATCGATTCAGGCCCTCGTGGGCCACTTGTTTTCAGGGTTATGGCCCTTTGATTATTTTAACAATTGACCTTCCGTAATGAAAGACACTAACTTGTTTTGTTCAAGTTCCCCACTCTGGCATTGCCGTGTCAACTTTTATCGGAATAGCGATAGACAACGTTATATTGCTACTCTCTACCTTACCTTTCGCTATTAAAATTATTTCACTTCATGACCAACAATCAATTATACATTGTGCTTCTCCAAACGCGCCGACTATCTTTTTTAAAGATATTATTGTTTATTGTTTTTTTTCTACACAAACCCCTGTAAGCCTACTAAAACCCAGGTTGTTATACAATTGAATTGAATGTTGTTTAACGGTTCA